>PVKP010020969.1:0-39906 GCA_004027715.1 Plecturocebus donacophilus
CTACCATAGCTTTACTCATCTCAGTACATTGCAACACAGCTTTTCTAGTTGCTCTGTCCAAACACTTTGAAGTCATCAATTTCTCCTCTTTTACTCTAATATCCCACATTTGCACTGTAAGCAAATCCTGACAACCCTACCTTCAAAATATTTCCAGAATCTGACTACTTCTCAGCACTTCTATTAACTATTTTTCCTGACCCACCCACCCTTATTTCTTGCCTGGATCACTGGAATATCTTTCTCACTGGTCTCCTGCCCCACTTCAGTCTATTAATCTGACAGCCAGGGTGATTTCATTAAAATAGAAGTTGGATTGCGTTGCTCCTCTCCTGGAAACTCTCCAGTGGCTTCTTGTCTTTAGAGTAAAAGCCAAAGGTCTTACGCTACAAGGCCCCACACTATTTAGATCCCATTATCTCTCTGACTGTGTCTCCTACTAACTCAACGTGATAGACTGATGGCAAATCTGGTCCTAATTATCCACCCTTCACTATGTTCACACTTTTTGCTATGTGACTCTGCCAAGCTCTTCCCATTAAATGGAGTTTATTTCTCCATCCCTTGAAACTAAGCTTGTCTTATCAATTGCTTTGGCCATTAGAATGTGGCAGAAATGACAGTTTCCATCTGAACTTAGGCCTTAAGAGCTCTTACGTGTGTCCTCTCTCTCTCTGGCCTCTCTCCCTCCTTTTCTCTCTCTGACTCTCTTTTGCTGCTGGAGGATATGAGAAATAGAGACATGGAAGCAGATCTAAATCAACCCAGTCATCTTGTCAAAAGTCTCAGATATGTAAGTGAGCTCGGATAAGATCAGCAAAGCTGTGCTGGCTTGCAGCTGACTGCGAAGACATGAATAAGCCCCACCAAGATCAGCTCAGATCAGCAAAACCATCCAGCTGATCTTGAGACTCAGGGGAAAACCTAAATGTTTATTATAGTATACCACTGAGGTTTTGAGGTTGCTTGTTACTCAGCATTATCGTGAAATTGATGACTGATGCATTCCTCTTGCCCATTATTCTGCAGCCTTCTGGAATACACCAGTCACCTTTCCGCCTAAGAGTTTTTGCACTGGCTGTTCCCTCTGACTACCATACTTCCTCTCAATCCTCTTACCTCCAATAGCTGCATGCTTTGATCCCTAATTGACTTTAAATCTTTTCTCAAATGTCATCTTAGTGAGATCTTATTGGAACATAACATATAATGCAACCTTCTTTGAACACTTTATATATATATATATATATATATACACATATATATATATAAAATAAAATATGTGCACATACTTTATTTTCCTTGTTTGTTGTCTAACTCCCATGTAAACTCCTTGGGAGCAGAGATTTTTGGACTATTTTATTCAAGACTATATTCTTATGACCAAACTGGTATCTGGCACATAAAAGACACACAGTACCTATTTGTTAAATAAATATGTGAATGAATGTAAATTCTCCACAGAATGGTAGAAGTGATGAGAAAATGTTTTCAATGTTTTTAAAAAATTGGTAAAGTTAAAAATAAAACAGATTATATCTGTTTGATCTATATAACTTCTCTCCGTCTCCACTACCATGATCCTAGTCATAGCCACTGTGAGCTCCTGTCTGCACGGTTGAAATTACCTCCTAACTAGTATCTCTGCATCAGTCCTTGCTCCCCATAATTTCTTTTTCTCCATTGTAACCCAGATGAATTTTTGAAAGGGCAAACCAGACAGACCAAAATCCTCAGCATGGCCCCACGGGCTCTTCTCCTCGCTCTCTTTGCTCATTCTCCAGTCTTCAGGTTTCCTAAAATAGTCATGCCTCTTCCTGCCTCAGGGCCTTTTCAGGAGCCATCCCCTCTTCCTGGGAGAAGCACTCGTCCATCCCTTGGCCTAGTCAACTCCTACTCATCCGTCCATGCTTATGCGGGAAAGTCTTCCCTGAATCCATAGGCTCAAGTTTCTCTGTTAGCCTCTGCTTTCTGTTTAGGTCACATAATGCAGTTGATAATTTTGGGTTTGTGCAATTACTTGTTTGATGTCTCCTTTTTCCACTATACTGCAAACTCAGTGAAGACCTAAAGCTATTCAACAGATCATTTGGCTAAGTTTAGCCTCAAGTTCAGATAAGCCCTTTGTAGTTGAGAGATTTGTAATGTCAAACAGAAAACAACTATGAAGGAAGGGCTTTCGCATAATGAGTTGCATCTTCCAGGAAAGACTCAGCTCCAACGATATTTTTATTCCTTTCTGAAGCCACAAAGGTCTATAACCACTCCTCCCCCAAAACCATCATCAGCCTATTAGCGGGAGAAGACAGTCAAGAGAATATTGACAATCTAACGGGGTTGTGTTGGAGAACAGCACCTCTTGTCATTCTCGCACTGCCATGATTTATGCAACCAAGTATAGCATTAGACAATAGCAATTAGGAACAGAAATGGACCCAGCAAGAGCCACAGAAACAGTGTTGATTAACTCTGGGTAGTGTATTAGTCTTCTACTGCTTCGAACAAATTACCACCAACAGTGAATTAAAACACGACATTTATTACCTTCCAGTTCCATGGATCAGGAGTCTGAGCACAGGTTAGCTGACTCTGCTCAGGGTCTCTCAAGGCTGCAATCACATCAGCTATGCTGTAGTTCTTATCTGAGACTGGAGGTCCTCTACCAAGCTCATTCAGGTTATTGGCAAAATTCAATTAACTGAGGTTGTAGGAATGAGTTCCCCTTTGCCTGCTAGCTGCCCGCTGGGGACTGTGCTCAGCTTGCAGAGACCACTGACATTCCATGCCACATGGTCCCCATAGGCTACCAAAGCACGATGTTCGTTTTTCTCCAGGCCAGGAGGAGTGCACCTCTCTGACTTCCTCTCCCCTACACCAAGTGGAGAAAACTTTCTGCTTTTAAAAGACTCACCTGAAAGGTCAAGTCCACCCAAAATAATTTTCCTCACAAGAGTAGTATGTTATTATATTCACAGGTTCTGTTCACACTGAATAGAGCTATACAGGGCATGTGCACCACAAATGGGAATATAGGGGCTGTTTTAGAATTCTGTGCAGCTGAAAATAATAGCAAAGTATTGAGTGCCTATTTATTGCCAGCACTGTGTTAAAGGCTTTTTAGCAAGTAATCTTTAAACAGTGCAACATTGTTTATATCTTATGTTTCTGTTTTGTTTCTATTTCTATTACTTTATTTTACAGATGGAGAAACTGAGGCTTAGTTAGAGGTTGGATGACTTTGCTCCATTTCACTCAGTCGGTAAGAAGCATAATCTAGACTTTGAACTCTGACTCCAGAACCCATTCTTATTCACTTTGTCTCATCAAAGCTGGTTCTCCTGTAACCAGGAGAATGAAGATTATCACTGTTTTATGGATGTAAACAGTGGTTTGGGAAGATTAAATAACATACTTAAGACCACCCAGTTAGTAAGTAATAGAGCAGCCTTCAATCTAATCTTCTTCTCAGTTCCACACTATAGGCATCCCATGTAATTGAGGGACACTCCCAAACTGCTTGTCAACTAGAAGAAAATGTAATAAGACACGCTTCCCCAGAGACAAAGGAAACCAGTGTGTTTTCTGGCTCCAAGGCTTAGTAGAATTATACATACACATTGTTAGTTCTATTTCTTTCACCTGTAGTGAGTGAGAAGCAGAAGTGTTTTATTCCCATGCTGAGGAAAATAATTTGAACTATGGGCACCTGACAATCACTCCCTTTGAAGTTTCATAATACTTAGCACCAGGAGCAGGTCCTCTCCCATGGTGGTAAAAGGTTAGTTAGTGATTATTCACTTCCCCCTCTCGGTGGCTTTACACCTTTAAATGAAAGGTGTCCTGGAGTCAAAGCAAATAATTATTCATGGGTGAGAATATGTTTCCTTGGAACTAATATTGTTTTTTTCATTACTTCTTGCCTGGAGACAAAACAGCTTTGACGCAGAGCTGTTAACTAATACAAATTATCCATTGCAAGAGTCATCACGTCACACCACCCCCACCTGTGCTTTGGCAACCAGGGGCCAATTTTCCCTGAGAGTGGTGTCCACCTCGTTTCCCCTGTTCTTTCCCATGACTACAAATGCAAACAGTAAACTGGGTCCACAGACAGACATTAAAAGAGCATATTGTCGTTATCTCCAATACCTAATGTCTAATCTCCCCTGTCCTGCAATTGTTTTTCAGGCAAGAAACAGAAGACAGTCATCAGAAAAGTTTTACTTCATTAAAGTGCCATGGTTCGGGTTATAACTGCATTCCTCTGTTAACAGCCACAGCTCCTGTCCCAGGGTTGTAGCTAGCCCCAGGCACCAGGAGGACCATTCCTTTCTCTTGCCCCCCAGATGAGGACTGGTGATAGCTGATCACTGACACTAGCCGCTGGGACCTTCAGGATCCCTTGATGGTTGCCTTAGCCCCGCTCACACCTTAGTAAATAGGTCTTTTATAAAAATATTCTTAAACCAGGAATTCTGGCTGATAATTGCTCTAAACTGAAACCGCCTTGGGAAAAATTCTAACAGTGAGAAAAAGATGGCAGTGAAAGAGATCTAACCAACTTCATCTTGCCTTTAACCTTCAAGCTGCCCTTATTCGTTCCTGGGCATAGGCCAAACCAACTTTGTGAGGCATTTAGTTTATAGTTCAAGACAACGATGACAACAGCCATTTCCCAAAACAAACCTCATTCTTACCTGGGGACAAAACTGCCTTTGTGGGGCTAACAAATTAGCCACATGATTAGAAATTATGGTTTAGAAGTCATGCAGCCAGAGGCCACAGGGTTTCTAACTTCCCCAGTTGCTCCTGTAGATAACATTACTATTTTAGAACCAAGATTGGTGCTTGAGATAATTTTCAGACCCTGAATTCTGATGGATACGCTGATACCATCCAGACTGACAAACTGAGTCATCTGGTCTTGTGGCCTCTACCCAGGAATCAACTCAGTGCAAGAAGACAGCTTCAACTCTCTATAATTTCATCCTCAACCCAACCAACCGGCATTCCCTATTCTCTAGCCCCCTGTTCACCAAACTATCTTTAAAAACCTCTAGCCTCTGAATTTTTGGGAGGGCTGATTTGAGTAATAATAAAGCTCCAGTCTTTCATTCAGCAAGCTTGAAGTGTATTAAACCTCTTTTTCTATTGCAGTTCCCCTATACTTGGTAAATTGGCTCTATCTGGACATCGAGCAAAATGAACCCACTGAGTAGTTACAAATGCCTTAATAAAAGTATTGACTTCAGCAACGAGTCTAACCTGGTATTAAAAGCATTAGCATATTATTGAGGGGGAACTGGACATTTGTGCATTGCCCAAAAAACACCACACAGATTACCTTACAGTCACAAGAGGGAGAACATAATGCTCCCATAGAAGAAGAAGATTGTTGTTTGCCTTAATTACTGGTCAGTACTAGAATCTCTAATGGTGGGTGAACCAGAAAATATATGGCAAAATACAATAAGAAGTACATGTCTCCTATGATGTAATCTAGCTAACAAGGTTTACATTGAATCCACCATGGTTTTGCCTTTTACTTTCTCTTTTGTTTTGTTGTTTAAGAGATGATGTCTCACTATATTGCCCAGGCTGGTCTCGATCTCCTGGGCTCAAGTGATCCTCTTGCTTCAGCCTCTCAAATTGCTGGGATTATAGGCATGAGCCACCATGCCCGGCCACATTTTACTTTCAGTTTACAAGAAACAAGAAAATCAGATAAACAAGCTAAATGAATCCACAAGGAAGCAATTCGTCAAATCCAGAAAATGGATTGTTCCTCAGGCTAACTAGCCAAATTCATTTAACAAGCCTGATGTCATGTTTATGCTTGGAAAAGGCATAAGAAATGAAGAAGTATCTATGCAATGTGTAGGCCTGAATTGGTTCCTGATTGGACAAATGAACTACAAAAGGCATTTTGAGGATAATTTAGATCATCAGATGTAGACTGGATGTTAGGTAAAGGATGGTGACATATATTGGCATGGAAAGTTTTATAAAAACAGTAGGTAACAATTCATAAAATGGTATTTTTCTCATTTTGTAAAAAAAGTCTGTATATATATATATGTATGTCTAAAAATTTTGTAAGGATATATGATAGGATATTAACAGTGGTAAGCTCTGGATGGTGGAAATAGTGTATCTTTATTTTCTTATTTATGTTTATCTATACATGGGCTGCTTTGTAATTAGGAGAGGTTTTTAATTTAGTAAGGAGAAATGTTATCAGCGTAAGTGTGTAAGTTTAACCAAAGCCAGGGGAGTAAATGACATTGCCCAGGGAAGAGCATGTGAAAAACAAGAAGGTGGCTGAGGAAACAGCTTTTAGCAACATCAAGATTTCAGAGAGAAGAATGGAAGGAAAGCTGGTCAGAGACGGAGGAAGGGAACAGAAGGAGCAGGAAAGCCAGAGGAGGAGAGTGCTCCCAGAAACAGGAATGGTCAGGTTCCAAACGCTGCAGACAGGCCCCGCAGGATGAGGGTTAACACTAGGTCTCTGACCTCACAGTGGGAAATGCATGGAGACTTTTGCCCAAAGAGGGGTGAGGAACTAGAGGCGGCTCTTGAAATAAGTTGGTAACGGAGGGAAGGAGAGACACAGGCTGTTATGGAGAGGGCAAAGGTGCCCATCTTTGCACAAGGAGAGCCATTGCCATTCAGGCTGTATTCTTTGTGAATGAAAACCCCTGGATCCCTACCGGGGTATGCTGTGAGTGGTACCCCCTGGGGGAAATGAAAAGGAGGACCCTAGGAAGCAGGAGGAGGAACGAGTTATTTGGAAATAGAGAAGAGCTGAGCAATTTGTAGAAAGTCTCAGGGAATGCAGCGATTGGAAACCTAGGAGGAGGAGGAAGGACCACTAATGCCACAGGATCCAGGCTTGTGCAGAGGAGGAAGCGAGGTGGAGAGCAGAGGAAGCAGGATGAGGCTTGCAAAGGACTGAGACGGGTGTCCTGTGAATCAGAGGGCAAGGGGCCAGCACCAGAACGTGCCAGTCACGCCTTCCATGGAAGTCGCCAGACTACAGTGATGATTAGCAATTATAAGTAGACTTTGAAAGCAGCTTTTCCAAGTGGTAGAGTGCTGCTTTGGGGATTACTATAGAGCCATACAGGCAGTTCTGAGATCATGTGAACCTCATACGTTATTGGGGAAGGGGGCTGCCAACATGGTGGGATTTAAGGGATAGCCAATGACCCATCACCCCCAAAATATCTCCCAGGGGCTTCTCACAGTGACAGGCAATGGGATAATGGGAATAGATAATACAAGGTGTTGAGTCAGTGGACGAGCAGTCCATCTCTATTATCATGTACCTTTTTTTGTGCTTCAACGAATGCAAATCATGTACTTTTTGAACTTCAGTTTGACTTGCTTCCGTGAACATTTACCAAATACCCACTGGGCAAAAAATGGCACCGTCCTCAGTTCAATCCAGGATGTTTCATTTGATCAAGAATCTATTTAGAGAAGGGGCTGGAATATTCTGTAGTTGTGCCTGCGGTGAGAAAGATACAACAGTTCTCTGTGTGCCTGGAACAGAGAAATTGCTCCCCGTCCCCGCCAAAAAGAAAATCCCAATAGAAGAATGAAGGTGCCATGTGGACCGTGGCAATCCTCTTCACCCCATCACTGAACCTAAGAGCCCCCGAGTCTTCTGGCTTTCTGTCCCGCGGAGTCCTGCCTTGGTGCTGCAAACGGTTGCTGGGGTCGGCAGGTCTCAGCTGTGCACACAACGCTCTCAAGCGGGGCTTCGAGGAGACCAGCAGCGCGGCTCAGGGTGCAGCAGCTGCGCGCGCCTTAATTAGAGCCTGTATCCCTACCGCTCCACCTGCTGTGCCGGGCAGCTCCGGGACAAGCTGCTGGTAGGCAGGTCTTTCTCTCTGACGCCTGTTTCTATACACTCACCTTCCCAGTGTATCTTTCAAGCCACACCTTGCCGGAGAGGAGTGGTATCCTCCATTCTCTTGTACAAATGTGTACGAAACATAGAGAGTCCAGCCGACATTGGGGTGGGAAGGAACGCGGCAATGGGAGAGATGGCAGGCCGTGCTGGGCTATTAATGACAGCTCAGTGGGGATGGGGAAGGAAACGGTAACTCAGAGAGGGGCTCCAGAACTAAAAGCAAACAGGAAGGTTTTAATGAGAAAGTCCCGGAGAGGAAATGACTCAGTCCTTTGGAAAGAGTGGGCTCTCCAAAGGGCGGGGGGGGGGGGTAGTTCAAAGTTGGGGGACCCTGAGGAGGGGCAGGACTTTTTTTTTGGTGCCCAAAACAGAAACCAGCTTCATTCTTCACTCAGGGATTTGAGGAGGGGAATCCTTGGGGTGGGAGCAGCTGTTGCTACAGAACTAAGAAATATATCTTGACTTTTTCCAGCAGGGCGACTGAGACCACATGGTGAAGAATCTGTTTGGAAAAAGGACTAGAAGATCTGGGGCTGTGCTTGCAATGAGGGACATACAACAGTTCTTCCTGTGCCTGGAACAGAGAACTTCCCTTAAAAAAAAAAAAAAAAAAAAAAACAAAACACCCAGACAAAAGAAGACCTAAGGTGAAGAGTTTCCTGTGATTACATTATGCTCTGTGCATGCACAGCAGAGAGGGAACACATTTTCCTATTCAAAAAATCAGGGCATGGCATTTAACAAAACATATTTTTTTAGTTTCTGAATTTGTGTACATGAAGTACCTTAAAATGATATAAAATGAAATTGTACTTAGTCATGAATTGAAGTAAATGAATTTATTACAACACCGCATGAAATTGGAAGTGTCTTGGAAAATCTGGAATGAATGAACACTTTTTTTCAACTGAAGCATATCTGAGAAGAGCTGAGGAACGAGTTTATTAGTTTCTTCCTGAATCAGTGGTTGAGGGAGGAGGAGTTAGGGGAGAACAAGTTCCCTTCTGAGAGTTGGGGGTCAGGGAGAGAGAGGCCCTTGCAGTGTGTTTGAGTGAAAAGGTCGAGGAAGCTGGGACCTGGAAGAATTGACCTCTTGATTTTCAACTGCCTACCTGTGTCTCAGGAGAACCTCAGTTTCCTGATCTGCAAAGTGCTCATGGAATGGCTACAAGCTGATATCCCCTGGGCAGCAGTGTCTGTCCCTGATGGGTTGTACACTAACCTTTTCTTCCTTGACCCTATCTCAGGTGATGTATGGAAACACGCTCCCACTTTTGAAAGGTGCTCTGTCACTGAAAACACCTTGCAATTTTGCTGGCATGTGGAGATGGAATAGACATGAGCATTTGGGCGTCCTTCAGAAGGGCAGTGAGGCACAGTCCCTTCACCAGGGCAAGCCAACCTTCAGCTGGCCAGCGCCTTTGTGCACCAATAATGGGCTGGGCCTTTCGCTGGCTGGAGAGGAAGCTCTAGACAGCCTGGGAGCAGAGAAATGTTTCTGTTGAACTAGGCTAGACCAAGGGCTTGGTAATTTTGGAAGAGTGAAAATCAAGAGCAGTAAAGAAGGAAAAAAGTGTAAACACAAATGACCCGCAGAACCCCCAGTACATTTTGTCTGACCCGAGGAGCAGCCTTGGCAGGAAGTCTGTGAGAATCTCAATCATGATCACGAGGACTTTCCCAGCCTTGGCTGATGCAGCAGAGGGCTCCGTCTGGGACTTAAAAGGGCATTTTATAAGCTACTCACCGAGGACCTCCTGCCAGGGGTAGGGCAGAGACTCGTCATTTCCACCTCAACCCAGCTTTCCATGCTGTCACTTCTGGGTACCCTGGCTTCTTCTAAAGAGGTCTCTGTCTTTTCAATTTTGTCACTTATACTACTTGCTTCGATGACTCTGAACTTGGCATGCCATTCTGTGGCTTTGCTGCTGTCTGACTCACATGCTTTTGCCTGCATTACCAAGGAAGGCTTGAAGCCCAGTCTCAGGAGGAGGTGGCCAATGCTTCCCATTTCAGTTACCAAGGACAGCTGGGGGCTTCTGCCATCACCAGCACATTCTCTTCCTCAAGGTCTCTTTCCTCATTCTAAATTAGCCTTCAAAAAAGTTTCCAAGCAGGGCCTTGGGAGGGGTTCAAGTCAATCCAAATTAACACACATTTCAGTACCTACTATGTGCCAGGCATGCTGTGGGATTCCAGGGTGCATCAAACCTTAGTTTCTACAACCCTGGGCCTTACATGCCTAGAGAGGAAACAGGTCCAGCAGGCTGGGAGTGCAGGCAGACTGATGTAATGGAAACAGTTCATTGTTCTCATATTCATTCAAAAAATGTTTATTGAGCACCCACTATTGCCATCCACCTTTTCAGTACCTTGGGGCTATACCAAAGGGCTGAAATATGGGATCTGAGATCAGACAGAGTTGAGTCCAAGCCCAGCCTTCAACATGAGCATGCTCTTGGGCAAGTCCCCTAAACACACTCATCTCCAGATTTCTCATTTTTAAAATGGAAATCATAATAATCATATTAACATTAGTAATACTATTTTGCAGAGCTCTTGTGAAGTCAAGAGGTAGGTATGATAGGCATGCAATAAATGTTGCTGATTGGTTGTTCTAAAATAGATGAACAAATATGTATAATGGTAGAATATGCAAGTGGAGAGGTAAAGAGAATTAATTTTAATTTTTGCTGCACATGACTCAACGGTTGGGCATAGCAGAAGGAGAAATAAAGCTGCATATGGTCAGCCTTCACATGTGCTGTTTTCACATGTGTAGATTCAGCCAGCCTTGGATTTTTCCACATGTGGATTCAGCCAGTACGACTCAAAATAATGTAGTATAACAACTACTGACATAGTATTCACTTTGTATAAGAGATTATAAGTAATCTAGAGATTATTTGAAGTATACTGGAAGATATGTGTGAGTTATATGCAAATATCATATAAGGAACTTGAGCATCTGTGGAATTTGGCATCTGTGGGGGTCCTGGAGCTGATCCCCCTCAGATACTGAGGGACAACTGTACAGACAGGTGGCATTCTAGACCAGGGTATGCCTAAAGCAGTGTTCCTCAAGGGTCCATGGGTTTTCTAATTTTTCATTTTAAAACTAGATTCTGATGATTATCTCATTTACATAGATGTATATACAGTTGACCCTTGAACAACACGAATTTGAACTATGCAGGTTTATTTAGATGTCTATTTCTTTCTGCATCTACCCCCCCGAGACAGCAAGATCAAATGCTCCTTTCCTCCTCTTCCTCAGCCTACCCAATTAGAAGATGACAGGATGAAAACCTTTACGTTGATCCACTTCCACTTAATGAATAGTAAATACATTTTCTCTTCTTTGTGATTTTCTTATAAATATCTTCTTTTCTCTAGCTTAATTTATTGTAAGGATGCAGTATATAATATATACAGCATATAAAATACGTGTTTATCAGCCGTTTATGTTATCAGTAAGGCTTGTGGTCAACAGTAGGCTATTAGTAGTTAAGATGTCAGGGAATCAGAAGTTATAGATGGATTTTCTACTGCATGAGGGTTGGTGTCTGTAACCTACAAGTTATTCAAGGGTCAACTATATATACATACATATAATATGTATATACCTACAAGTTGACACATTCTAAGTTATCTGAATGTCCAGTTTATAAGCCAGGTACTGCATGATTTCAGCCTCTATATATTAACATGTGTATCACAATGTGTAATAAATTAATGCTAAGTAAACTATTTATTTTCAAAGCTAGTGAGGAATGAAGAAATGTGGACTTAAAAATGTGTTTGCAAAGCAGGGTCCATTTTATACAAAGGAAGGTTTAGAAGTTGTTTGAATAGAGAGAAATAGAGATCAGAGAAGATGTTTGCATCAGGCACATGGTAAAACGGACGAACTGATGTCAAAAGCTTATGGGCTTGGAGAGTCACTGCAAGTGAACAGAGATTTCATTTTACCAAAACAATATTAGGTCACTCTTCATGAATGTTATTAACTACAATTTACTGGTTTTGCAGCTTTTTGGTATTTAAAACATAAATATGTTAGTTGTATATAAACACTAAAGTAAAATGAGCTAATACCTGGTTTTATACTGTACAAATTTAAATAACATATTAATACATAAAAATAATGTAAGTCTAATATAAGGGTACACTAGAGCTCTAACAGGCAGGCTGTGTTCTTGTTTTAGGACAAGGCTGCTGGATTCTCTTCTCTCTGTAGAATGAGAAAGGCTTGTTAGAAATGCTGCATTTTCCAAAGGAGGGCCTGCATGAGCAGATTCCTGGGAACATTCCAGAAGCGAGGCTATCACAGAAGATCTTGGAAGGCTGCAAAGAAGCATGTACTATTGAGAACAGACTCTATTTCCCCAGCTTTCTCCCAGATGAACTTCCTGACTCACAGAAACCTGACCTCCTGTTGCTTTTCTCTACTTTTTTCACCTACTTATTCTATAAGCCGCAGATGTGCCACGTGCCAGCTATTGCACTAAGCATAGAGATGCAGTAGAGAACAACATGGACATGGCCCCTGTCCCCAAGGACTTACAATGGGATGGACCATTGTATTAAACTTTAACTGTCAACTCTCACTTCCTGTTCTTTTTCACAAACCTAAGTCTTTAGAATCATACAGCAAATTCCCACCCAACTTTTGCAAATAAACAAATTTCTTTTTATTTATTCAACCACATACCTAGAAGACAGCAGGTGTGACCCAGGTGTGTCAGGGACATTTTCTCCAGCCTTTTTCTTAGTGCTTGTCTGATTCTAGGCTAGGTAGCTACAAAAAGCAAGGTCTTTGGAATTAGGGAGCTGGGGCAACTTAGGTTGGCTCTTTGGAAACAGAACCTGAGGCAGGGTTTTGAGGACACAAGATGTATTGATTTATTCAAGAAAAACTTGTAACAAAGGAAGGGAAGCAGGAAAGTGAAGGGGGGAAGAGTGAAAGAAGAATGTGTTCTCAGAAAAAAAGTCCAGATGTGATCCCCAGAGGACTTTGGAGCATAAATGTTGTCCCAGACTTTCTGTGGAGTGTGTATGTATGTGTGTATATTGGAGGTGAGGGGGTGACTGGGGGGATAACTTCCTAGCTAATGCAGCTCCCGAGAGCTTTAAGTGTAATTTTTAGAGAAGGGAGAACCTGTGCGCTCTCAGCTTACCACCCTTATAGGATGAGCACACCAGCCTGATAAAGGGGATCTCAGTGGGACACCAAATGAACCCACCACACCAAGGTTCAAGTGCAGGGTTTGCCTTCACAAGTTAGCATGACTCTTATAGGAGTGGATTTGACCCACTATTGCTAGTTTTGCTGATGGAGGAAGGGGCCATGAGCCAAGGAATGCGAACAGCCTTCAGAAGGTGTGGAGGGTCCTCAACACCCCACTCCCGAACCACATGCAGGAATCCATCCTCCACCTGGCCCTCTGCTCACCCATGCTTGGATCATTAACCCTAAAGAATCAGTTTCTTACCTGTCTAGTATTGACATCTCTCGGGCAGTGTTTCCACTCTGTATTCCATTAAACTGTAGTTTAATGGGGTGAAAATCACCTAGTGCCATAGCTGTCCCTCCCTTTCCCTTCAGACATTACAGGAAGAAGTTCTTGACAGACCAGCCGAATTAGAAAATCTACCTGATTTATACTTGCGGCTTGGCAAGAAGGTGAAATCTGTCACTGAAATCCATCATGCTTTATCCTTATTCCCTGCACCCCACTCCCAAACCGCATGGAGGAACCTATCCTCCACCTGGCCCTGTGCTCACCCATGCTTGGGTCATTACCCTTAAAGAATTAGTTTCTTACCTGTCTAGAATTCATACCTCTCGGGCAGTGCTTCCCAAACTGTATTCCATTAAACTGTAGTTTAATGAGGTCAGGGAATGAGGGTTGCTGTAAAAAGAATAATTCACCAGCCACCAAAGTCCACGTACAATCCCTGGAACCCATGACTATGTTCGCTTTTTTGGTAAAAGCAACTTTGCAGAGGTGACTCAGGTTAGGGACCTTGAGAAGGGGAGATTATCCTGGATTATCCAGGTGGGCCCAATCTAAACACATGAATCCTAAAAAGCTGAAAATCTTTCCTGGTTGCGGTCAGAAGGAGATAAGACAGAAGAAGGAGGAGAGATTCAAAATGTGAGAGAGATTTGACCCGCTATTGCTAGCTTTGCTGATGGAGGAAGGGGCCATGAGCCAAGGAATGTGGGCAACCTTCAGAAGATGGGGAGGGCCCTCAGCTGACAGCCAGCAAGGAATGGAGCCCTCTGTCCTCTAACTGCAAGGAACTGAATTCTCCCAACAACCTGAACGACAAAGGAAGCGGATCCTTCTCTTTGAGCCTCAAGAAAGGAGCACAGCCCTTGATTTTAGCCTAGTGAGACCTGTGTCAGACTTCTGACATCCAGAACTGTAAGACAAATTTGTGTAATTTAGCTGTTATGTTTGTGGTAATTTGTTGCAGCGGCAACAGAAAATTGATACAGGGGCTCTGCTCAAATGTGTCTGGGAAATGATGCCATAGAACATATTGATCATCTTGTTATGGAAGAGTCATAGTAAAAACAAAACCAATAATAAAACATTAATTGAATCAAAGAGCAGCAACCTGTTCACTACAAAGAGAAAAGCTGACATTGCACTGATTCATAATTCTGTGTTCTGATAGTGTCACATGTTGTATGCAAATAGAAAGCTGTCGCCGACTCACAGCATCCAACTCCGTCGTCATAGTTACTCTCTAAAAAGAAAGATGCCCTGACAAAGACCAGATTGGCTATGGTACGTGGTGGGAAGGTACCCCGAGGTGGCCAGATGCCTCTACATGTATGTCAGAGATGCCTTCTGAAATCTGTATTCAGTCAGCTCAGCCCTAAATGGAAACACAGTCATTTACATTTGGAAGAGGAGGAGTTGTTCTTCCATCCTAAGACCAAGGAAAACAAATATCAACAAAAGCAATATTTTAAAATGGATTTTGCCCCCAATTAAGCATTAACTACTTTTAGTAACTTCTCATCATCATTTCCTACCCTTCTCCCACTCAGTCCTTCCTCACTGGCCACACTGGGTTTCTTGTCATTTTTTCCCAACATGCCAAGCTTATCCCTCTGCTGAGACTTGTTCCTGCTCTTCCCTCATCCTGAATGCCCTTATTCCAGATGATTGCTTGTTTCACTCCCACTTTTCCTCCCTCCCTCCCCTTATTCAGATCTCTGCTCAAATGTTCCCATTTCAGCAAGGTCTTCCCTAAGCACTTTATCTAAAATAGACACCCCTCTCCCTAATAGTGTCACCCCCCTTATCCAACTGTTATATTTCTTTATGAAGCATCTGTGTTTATTTGAGCGGTTGTTTGCTGTCTCTCTGCCAGACTGTAACCTACATGAAGGCAGCTACCTTGTCTCTTGCTCACTGCTATTACAGCATCAATTTCTGGCAAATGTTAAGTACCTAGTAAACATTTGTTGAAAATATGAAGGAAGTGCATGGAGTCTCGGTCCTCTGCTGCCTTGCCAGCCCTCTCCTACTCAAACACCAGCTACTCTACTGCCCCAATTTCTTCACCGAATCCAAGTTCTTCCCTTGGCCCAATGTAATTGGTATGGCAGATTGCATTTTTTCAGAGATGATCGCCACAGTCTTATATCCCATACCACATGACCTTCTTACAAATTAATGTTAATGCCTTTCCACTTGAGAAAAATACTGGTGTTCCCTCTTGCATGGGTGCTGCTGGTGTGCGATGGTGGGACTGTGCTGTGACACTGTGTAACCTCTAAGGCTAGATCACAAAAGGCTATATAGCATTTGCCCCATTTTCTTGGGTCTCTCACTCTGGGAATGCAGCTTCCATGCTGCAGGGAAGGCAGGGCCATATGAAGAGGCTATATGTAGGTGTCCTGACAGACAGCCAAGCTGAGGTCCCAGCTGACAGCCAGCACCTATTTTAATGTATGTGAGAAGGTCTTTGAGATGACTTCAGCCCCATACACGATCTGACTGTAATTCAGGAGACATTCCAGTGAGAACCACCTAGCTGAGGCTAGTCAACCCCTCAACTCCAGAGATGATAATACAATGATTGCTTTTGTTTTAAACCACTAAGTTTAAGTGTGACTTGTTATGCAGGAATAAATAACTGAAACAGATGGGCTATGGAGTTGGCTATTAAAAGATCTAACATCTAGTCTCTATTCTGTGCTACTCACATTCTTAAGTCCCTGGACAGGCCAAGGACTCAGTTCTAAACCTCCCAAACCATAGTACACATGGGCCATCTCTTCTAACCTTTATCCCAGGGTGATAAAGAGTTGGGGCAAACCTAGAAGCCCCCCTCCATCACTGGGCTATTGCTGGGACCAATCTGGGAGGACTTCTTCAGGAAGTCAGTGTCATTGGTGAGTGGGAGCTGGATAACAAACCTATGGTCAGAGCTCCTCAAATGCAGTTAACCATTGAGTCTGGAGAACAAGTTGGAGATCAAAATATATGCAAAAAATATAGTGTCTATAGCTGGGGAAGAAACCAGTGATACTGAATGGGAGAATATATAGAGCTGGTCACTATACAGTGTTTAAGATCATAAGATCTGGTCTTAGGTGGACCTGGGTTTCGATTCTGACTCCACCACTTATAAGCAACGTGCCCTTGGGCAAGTCACTGACCCCCTCTAAGACCTGATTGCCTTATCAGCGAGTAAAACTAATAATAGAGCCTCCCCCATGGGGATGTTGTATGGCAGAAACAAACATGCATATCAAAGCAAGCACTGAAAACTGGCACAATAAAAGTCCTCAGTAAATGGGAGCCTGTTTTGCACTCAGTAGATGGGAGATGGTTAAGGCTGCAAGAGTCTGGACAACGATCTCAGAGCTGGAGTGGAGAATGCTGAAGGGGATAAGGCCATCACTTTGCCTTGGGGCTGCTGGATAGGAGCCCTGGGCTTTTATATTCCCTTGTCCTTTCCCCAGAACCCCCAGAACCACCTCCGCCTCCTCTACAGCTGCCATCCTTGGGTTACTTTTGAGCAGCTGAATGTGTGGGCTCCTGGGACTAACACCCTGGGAAAACTCCACCTCCCTTCTCTCCCATATCTCATTTGAAGGTTGACTGAAGGGCCAACTCGCAACACTTAATGTAAAAAACAGAAAATCCACTTAATGCCCTTGGTTTCCCACGAACTAGTGGTGGAGCAGTCGCATTTGCACAAAACAGCATGTACTAAAATAGGCAGTTTGAAATATTCCTGGCAGATGGCGCTAAATATAGATGCAGTGACAGATTGGCCCCACAGAACAGCACTTCTCCTCAGCATTAAGAACATGCTGGAGCCAAGAAGCTTCTCTTCAAGCTTTTCTTTTCCAGAAGATTGTGGCAACAGCCCCAGGATCTCACCGTGCCAGGGAACCGCTAAGATTTAGAGATGTGAGGTACCTCTGAGGGTGAACACTAGCATCATCCCGAGAGCTTCCCAAATCCCAGGAGGGGCAGAATGAAACACAAAAAGGATGCAAATATGAAGGGCTAATGAACTGGATTCTATTTACTGGCTCTTTTGAAGGATCAACTCCTCTCCTGACAGGTCTCTTACATGAGCAAAAATCTGCTGAATTATACTGCTGGAAACAGTATAGTACAATAGTTAAGGGCAGATGATTCGACAGGGAGTCCAAGTACTTAGATTTCAGCTCTGGTTTTTCCCCTCACTAGCTGTATGAGCTTGGTCAAGCTACTTAACTTTTTGGTGCCTCAGTTTTTTCATCTGCAGAATAGGGGATAATAATAGTACCTACTTAATGTGAAGATTATAAAACATACATATGTAAAGCCATGCACAGTGCCTGATCAGAATAATTATTGCATAGGTAGGAGCTGTTTTACTTAACAGAGTGTAAAGGAAAGAGAGAGAGGTATCCAAAGAAAGGAGAGAGAGAGGTATCTAAAATGACTAAAGGATTTTAAGGCTGGGAGGAATAATTTGGATAAACATCTTAAAGACCTAGAGGATTCTCTCTTAAGCCTTAATGACAGTCTGCCAGTCTGTGGCAAGTACATAGTGCAGGGCCTAGAAGGTGGCCTTGTGTTCAAATTCTGTCCCTGCTACCACGTCATGTTTCTTTGCGGCTATGCCTCTGGTTTCCTTCTAATTTTGTTCTCTCCAGAGTTCTGAGTTAGAATTTCTGAGTATTTATTTATTTTTAATTTATTTATTATACTTTAAGTTCTGGGGTACATGTGCAGATCGTGCAGGTTTGTTACATAGGTATACATGTGCCATGGTGGTGGTTTGCTGCATCCATCGTCCCGTCATCTGAGTGTTTATTTTATACTTTGTGTGGTGCTAGGACCATGCCCTAAAGGCTAAGAGCAATGTCTTTTATTTTATTTATTTTTTTGAGAGAGAGTCTCATTTTTTTGCTCAGGCTGGAGTGGTGTAATCTCGGATCACTGCAACCTCCACCTCCTGGGTTCAAGTGATTCTCGTGCCTCAGCCTCCCAAGTAGCTGGGGCTATAGGCATGTGCGGCCATGCCCAGCTAATTTTTGTATTTTTAGTAGAGATGGGGTTTCGACCTGTTGGTCAGGTTGGTCTCAAACTCCTGGCCTCAAATGAGGCTGCCCAATTCGGCCTCCCAAAGTGCTGGGATTACAGGTGTGAGCCACTGTGCCCGGCCAAACTTTGGCTTTTAAACAGTTTGTGGAGAACTAGAATACTCTTCACAGCCTGAGTCCTGCTCCTGGAGTCAGAGGAATCCTTTCTAAACAATTTTTTGGTAGGGGATTGTGGTATAGGTAACATATGCAGGAGATTCATAGAACTATGTTCAGGGATCTGGCTCCATAAATGACAAGCCAGTGCATGGCCTCATGGTACAGATTTGCCTAAATTCTTACATCCTGTATTAAAGTAGGCTAACTGCTTTACAAAAAACACCCCAGCATTTCAGAGGCTCAACAGAGTAAAAGTTTATTTCTCTCTCAAGCAAAGTCTATTGGCACTGGGTTGGGGAGGAGTTGGAGTGGGGTGTCACTGCTCCATATAGTTATTCAAAGACCCAGGGTGACAGAGGCCCTGCCATTTCAACTTGTGGCTTCCACGGTTGCCTGGGAGTCATCATCCAGTAGCAAATGATATCCACAGTGGGAAGATATCAGGTCAAATCTAGAAGTGGGAGACATCACTTCCACTCACATTCCATTGGCTAGCACTTAGTCACATGACCATATGTGAGGCAGAGAAGGCTGGGACACATCCTTTTTCTGTGTGCCCAGGAAGGAGAGGAGAAACAAGAATTTGGATAAGCTAGTACTCTTTGACACACTTTTTGAAGTGTTAATTCAAAAGCAAGTGACATTTTGAAAAGACATTTTGAAGACATTCCAGAACTTTTTTCAAATTTCCTGTGCTGTTTGCACTCAGTCTTTGGGTTGGACTTGCTAAATAGTTGCTTCTATCTATAGACGTCTCTTCCTGTAAAGTCTTGTAATCAAAGCATATCATAGCTTCCCTACAATGGGACTTTGGTTGATCTTCTTCTCACTGCCTAAATTTCCTTGTAAATGCCATGCTGAATGAGTGCCTCCTTTTAAGCAGAAAATAATTCTTTAAAAGATGTAGGCGGTGGGGGAGCGGCGGGGGGATAGAGACAGCAAACCACCAGGGCATGTATATACCTATGCAACAACCCTGCAGGATGCAGGATGTGCACATGTACCCTAGAGTACAGTAAAAAAAAAAAAAAAAAAGAAATGAAAAGAAAGCTTGTTTCCACCAATGCAAGACGCAGAGTTTTGCTATTTGCATCATTGCTGAAGTCTTAGTAGAAAACCTCTATGAATATTCCTCGAATGCTGTTTGAACCTATTGTATCAACAGGCTGCAAAAGAGCCTAGTAGACAAAGAAAAAAGAGAGAAAAGAACACTTTCATTTACAAGAGAACTAGTCCTCTAATAACACAGTAAAGCTTCCCAGAGTTTTAAGTAGGAATTACCAGATGTTTTTCTCATTCCTATCTAAGTAAGTTATATGCACAGATATAATAACATTTGAATTTTTATAGCATTCTCTTACCTTTATGGTAAGAGAATTTTTAGGGACATTAAAAATGTCTGCAATATAATGGAAGTAAATTGTACTGCTAGGGCTTTAAAGCCCTAACAAAATATTCTATTACAGTCAAAAATCACAATAATATTGTTGAGTGTATAGTCTACTACTATAGTAAGACACAAATATTATAAAATTTAATATATACTCTACCCTGTGTATACTTCTGACACCTCTTATACTTTATTGCATTTTATTTTTTCACTAAATGTTTTTATGTAGACCAATAGTTCCAAAATTTTGTTGTGCATCAGAATCACACAGAAAGCTTGCTATAAATAGATTTCTGAAACCCACCCTGAATCTATTGATCCAGAGTGGGATGGGGTTATATGTTTTTTAAAACAAGTTTGCCATATGATTTCAATGCACACTCACACTTGAGAACCATGCCTTATACGTCTTAACATTTCCAGTGTCTGGCATACAGTAGGCACTTTGTTTGATGGATGAATGAGTGAATGTATGAATCAGATAAAAGAGCACTCCTAAAAATAAATTTGTTATTGAGACCGAAGCATTAAAATAAAAATTCATTGGTTATTTACTGCCACAAATATTAGGGCACGGTGGCTCATGCTTGTAATCCCAGCACTTTGGGAAACCAATGCTAGAGGATGACTTGAGGCCAGGAGTTCACAGCCTGGGCAGCAAAGTGAGACCTCATCTCTACAAAAACGTTTTTTAAATGAGCCAGGCATGTACACCTGTAGTCTTAGCTACTCAGTAGGTTGGGGTGGGAGGATCACTTGAGCCTAGGAGTTGAGCACTCCAGTGAGTTAGTATTATTCCACAGCACTCCGGCCTGGGTAACAGGAAAAGACTCTTGTCTCTTAAAAAGAAAAAAAATTAAGCACAAAAATAAATAATTTCATCATGGAAGAGCTGAAATCATAAATTCAATGTATTTGTACAATGGTATTGCCATGTTTCACTGGCATTAATCAAATTACCACTAGAATGCCAAAAGGTCACAGATAGTTAATGGAGTCATCGAGAGAGTATGTTACACTTGCAGGGTGCACAAGGATTGAGGTAAAGCAATTTTTAAAAGAGATTGAGTCTGGCACCTAGGCTGGAGTGCACTGGCGTGATCACAGCTCACTGTAGTCTCGACCTCTTGGGCTCAAGCCATCCTCTTGCCTCAGCCTCCCCAGTAGCTGCGACTACAGATAGGCACCATCATGTTTGGTTAATTTTAAAAAACATTTTAGAGATGAGGTCTCCCTATGTTACTCAGGCTGGTCTTGAACTCCTGGCCTCAAGCAATCCTCTTACCTCAGCCTCTTGAGTAGCTGGGATTGTAGGTGCGAGCCACCATGCCCAGATATGGGGTGAAATTATTTTGATGAAAACACAGCGTCTTTCTCTCCTTTCCTTCGTTCCTTCTCCTTCCATCCCTCCCTCCCTACCTTCCTTCCTTTCTCTTTCTTCTTTCTTTCTTTCCTTTCTTTCTCTCTTTTTCTTCTTTTTCTTTCATCTTTCTGTCTTTCTTTTTTCTTTCTCAGTGTCTCGCTCCATCACCCAGGCTGGAGTGCAGTGGTGTGATCATAGCTCACTGCAGCTTCAAACTCTGTGCTCAAGCGATCCTCCCACCTCAGCCTCCCAGGTAGCTGGGACTACAAGCAGACACCACCATGCCTGGCTAATTTTATAGAGATAGGGTCTAGCTATGTTGTTCATGCTGGTCTTGAACATCTGTCCTTGAGGGATTCCCCCCACCTCAGCCTCCCAAAGTGCTGGAATAACAGGCACTAGCCACTGTACCCAACACAGAGTTTTATTAACACAAAAATCTTCAAGCTACCAAGTATTCTAAGTAACTCTGCATGAGAACTATTTATCTAGTGTCAAGAACAATTTCAGGATAATTCACGTTATGAGAATTTATTATTAATTGACAAGTGCTTTACCAGTAGTGAGACTCCCCCAAAGCAAAGACAATTGCAAGCTTTCAGAAAGATGCTGCATGTCTTCCTGGATACAATATCCTCCTAGTTTTCCTCCTACCTCTCTGGATGCTCCTTCTCTGCCTTTTCAGGCTCATTGTCTTCTACTCAGCCATTAAACATCGCTATTCCTCAAAGTTTTATCCTAGGTGCTTTCCCCTTCTCATTCTGTAGAAGGCATGATGCATCTCCCAGCTTTAATGACCATAGATTTATTCATGGTGCCCAAACTGTTTTCTACAGCCCAGACTTCTCCCCCTGAGTTCCAGTTGGTTATACAGATCATGTGAGAAAAGTTTGTAAAGTTTAGGCCTAACTTTCATGAGTAAAAGAAAAATATCAGTCAATCTCTTCTTTCATGTTTAATTGATTAAGCATATAGATTATGTAAAGTAACTGATATGCCAGATACATGAAAAGTATCTTGCTATCATATGACCAGCACTCAATAATAAATAGTGCATGCTGTTTTTTTCTGAAGTTGCTGTATATTACACCCCTCCAAAGCAGGATACGCATTAAATTTCAAAGCTACACCAAGACATGTATCTAATGTCAATCATCCTAAAATGGAACAATGCTTGGCTGGGATCCTGAGCACCCAATCCTAGACCAGCCACCTATGGCAACTTCTCTCAGGTTTAGAAGGATAAAGTACAGATGCAGGGGAAAACATTTATGTGTATTGCTCTGAAGTTTTAGTCCATCCTTTCCTTCCTCACTTGTGAATTGATGCCTACTAAGATGTACAGGGTCACCTGATGCCTTTGCCTGGAGAAGGCAGCCAAATAGTATCAAAATCAAGCACAGTGGCATATTTCCTCGATACCTATATCCAGTTCTGGTCTTGAAGTGCCTACCACTTTGATAACTAGAAAATGCTAGGAGTAGCTGGGCACGGTGGCTTATGCCTGTAACCCTTGCACTTTGGGAGGCTGAGGCGGGTGGATCACCTGAGGTCTAAAGTTCGAGACTAGCCTGGCCAACATGATGAAACCCCATCTCACTAGAAATACAAAAAATTAGCTGGGCATGGTGGTGCATGCCTGTAATCCCAGCTACTCAGGAGGCTGAGGCAGGAGAATCACTTGAACTGGGGAGGCAGAGGTTGCAGTGAGCCAAGATTGCACCATTGCACTCCAGCCTGGGCAACAGGAGCAAAATTCCATCTTAAAAAAAAAAAAAAAGAAAGAAAAGAAAAAGAAAATGCAAGGAGCAAAGAGCAAGCAGGCCAGGTGTGGTAGCTCAAGCCTATAATTCCAGCACTTTGGGAGGCTGAGGTGGGAGGATCACTCAAGTCTGGGAGCTCAAGACCAGCCTGGGCAATAGAGTGAGACCCCATCTCTAAAAGAAAAGAAAGAAAAAGAAAAGAAAAAGGTTAGCTGGGCAAGGTGGTGCATGCCTGTAGTCTCAGCTACTCAGGTGGCTGAGGTGGGAGGATAGCTTGAGCCTAAGAGGTTGAGACTTCATTGAGCTGTGATCATGTTCCTGCACTCCAACCTAGACGACAGGGTCAGAACCTATCTCAAAACAAAATAAAATAAATAAAAATAAAAATGCAAGGAGAGATAAATCCAAATAAAAAACACGAGGAGAAAGGGAAAATTTCTCCCTCTAGCCAAAAGCACTAGCAGTAGTCACCCCTTATAATGTCCCACCCTTTGCCCTGAATTTCTCAAGATTCCACTGGCATTGATCCATTTCAGATTATTCCAGGTAGTGGGATGAGGAATCTTGCACTCAACTGAGAGACTAGAGGGTGCCATTTGTTTGGTGAGTGTTTCGATTAAAAAAATATATTTTTGAGTGGCAAATATGTGTCAGGCACTGTTTGTGGTGCCAGGCATACATCAGTGACTAAAGCTGCCTGACAGCATGGGACCTTTATATTCTAGTATATAAATAAAATATATACTAAGTCAGATGAAGATAAATCCTATGGGAAAAAGTAAAGTAGGTATGGTGGATAAGGAGTGCCAAGCTATTTCAATAACCCAAGCAAGAAATGACTGTGCTCAAAATGGTGCTTGGAGATTTTTATACTCCGCTCTCAATAATTGATAGAACAACCAGACAGAAAAGCAGCAAGGATACAGAAGACTTAAACTTACCACTTGACCTCATTTATAAAACATTCCACTCAAGGACAGCAGAACAGACGTTCTTTTGAAGCACAGAACATTCTGTGGAACAGAACATATGCTAAGCCATAAAAACAAGTTTCAATAAATTTTAAAGGTATGAAATAATCAAAAATATGTTCTTCAAAAACAATGCCATTAAATTAGACATCAACAACAGAAGGAAGTGTGAGGATTCACAAAATACTTGAAAACTGAATAAAATACTTCTATCTAAACTATTTGTCAAATAAAATGGTAGAAAAATTTTTAAATTTTTGAGCTAAACAAAAACAAATACTCAACATATCATCAAAAATTATGGGATACAGGCCAGGCGCAGTGGCTCACATCTGTAATCCCAGCACTTTGGGAGGCCGAGGCAGGTGGATCACGAGGTCAGATCGAGACCATCCTGGCTAACATGGTGAAACCCTGTCTCTACTAAAAATACAAAATATTAGCCAGGAGTGGTGGGATGTGCCTGTAATCCCAGCTACTTGGGAGACTGAGACAGAAAAATCACTTGAATCCTGGAAGCGGAGGTTTCAGTGAGTCAAGATCACACCACTGCACTGCAGCCTGGGTGACAGAGTGAGACTCTGCCTTAGAAAATAATAATAATAATAATGGAATACAGCTACAGCAGTGAGTAGAGTTCAGGAAATATAGAATTATACATGCCTACATCAGGACGGAAGAGGAATATTAAATAAATAACATAAACACCCACCCCACCATAGGAAACTAGAAGTAGAGAAGCTAACTAAACCCAAAGCAAGTAGAAGACAGGAAATAATAAAAACAAAAGTAGAAACAATAAGATAGAAAAGAGAAAAATAATAGAGAAAAATCAATGAAACCAAAAGGTGATTTCTTTAAAAAAAAATAAACAAAATTGACAAATCTTTAGATAGACTGATCAAAAAATAAAAGAAGACACAAATTACCAATATCAGGAAAAAAAGTGGGGCAATCACTGCCAACCTCAAAATTAAAGGATTATAAGTGAATACTATCAACAACTTCCTACCAACAAATTAGACAACTTACAGAAAATGGACAAAATTATAGAAAGACTCAAATTACCTAAAATGACTCAAGAAGAGATAGAAAATATCAATAGATCTATAGCAAGCAAAGACATTGAATTGGTAATTCAAAGTCTTTCCACAAAGAAATACACCAAATGACTTCAATGATGAATTCTAACAAATATTTTAAAAATCAGTAATTCCAATTATTCACACTTTCAGAAAAGAGTAAAAGGAAACACTTCCAAATACATTCTATGAACCCAGTATTACCCTGATACAAAAGTCAAAGACATATCAAGAAACAGAACCACAAACTGATATCCGTTTTTAACACAGATGCAAAAATCCTTAAAATTTTAAGATGCTGAATCTAGAAACATATAAAAAGAATTCTATGTCATCACTAAGTGGAATTTATCCAAAGAGTTCAAGTTGTTTAATATTCAAAAATCAGTTAGTGTAATATACCATTTTTATAGAATTAAGAAAACCCACATAATCATCTCAATAGATATATAAAAAGCATTTTAAAAATCCAACACCCATCAATGATTAAAAAATACTATCAACAAACTATGAATACAAGGGAACTTCTTTAACTTGATCAAAGGAATCTATAAACAACCTGAAGCAAATACCATACTTAATAATAAGATTGAGTGTTTTCTTGTTAAAATTGGGAATTAGGCAAAGTTATCTAATCTTGCTCTTTTGTTCAACATTATACCAAAGTTCCAGCCAATAAGGCAAGAAAAAAAAATTAAAGTTATTCTAATTAGAATGGAATAAGTAATACTGTCTTTATTCACAAACAACATAATCTTGTATGGAAAAAAGAAATCTCAATAAATCCACACATTAAAAAATATATTAGTACTAATAAATTCAGCAAGGCTGCAGGATACAGGACCAATCTACAAGTATCAGTTGTATTTCATATACAGTTGATCCTTGAACAACACAGATTTCTATGAGGGTCCACTTAATACATGGGTTTTCTTCTGTCTCTGCCACCCCTGAGTCAGTGAGATTAACTCCTCCTCTTCCTATTCCCCCCCAGCCTACTCATGAAAATGACAAGGATAAAGACTTTTATGATGATTCACCTACTTAATGAACAATAAAGATAATTTTTCTCTTCTTTTTTGTATTCTTAGTAACATTTTCTTTTTTCTAGCTTACTTTCTTGTAATAATACAGTATCTAATACATATAAGATATGTGTTAATGACTGTTTATGTCAGTAAGGCTTTGGTCAACAGTGAGCTATATGCCAATTTTTGAATGTGCAGGGGTTGGCGCCCCTAACCCCTTGTGTTGTTCAAGGGTCAATCGTTTTAGCAAAGAAAAACCCAAAAATGAAATTAAGAAAATTTCATTAACAATAGCATCAAAAAGAATAAAATACTTAGAAATTAATTTAACAAAAGAAATACAAGGACAGGATTTGTACAATGAAAACTAGGAAACATTGCTAAATACATGGAGGTATATTTCATGTTAATAAATTGGAGATTCAATCTTTTTTGAGACAGTAGTTCTCCCTAGAGTGATGTATAGATTCAACACAATCCCTATAAAATTTCTAGCAGAGCAATTTCTTTGTAGACATTGATAAGCTCATTCTAAAATGCATATGAAAATGCAAAGAACCTAGAATAGCTGTAATAATCTTGAAAAATAACAAAGTTGGAGAAGTTACGCTCACCAATTTCAAAGTTACAATAAAGCTACAATAATCAAGACAATATGGTATTGGCATAGGATAGGTACACAGATCAATAGAATAGAATCGAGAGTCCAGAAATAAATTCTTTTATTTATGGTAAATTGATTTTTGGCAAGTGTTAAGGCAATTCAATTCAGGAAAGAACAGTCTTTTCAACTAATGGTTCTGAGACAGATATGCATATGCAAAACATAAAGAAAAAAGAATATAGACACCTCATAATATACACAAAAATTAATTCAAAACAGATCATAGACTTAATGTCTAAGTAAAATTATAACACTTTCAGAAGTAAACAGGGAAAAAACAGTGGCACTGATTAGGCAAATACTTCTTAGATAAGAAAACAAAAGCATAATCCAGAAAAGAAAAAGCTTAAACAAAATTAAAGTTTTTGCTCTTTTAAAATGCAACATTAGACAATGAAAGGAGAAGGCAAAAACTGGAGAAAAGTTTGTGAATCATGCATCTGATGGAGGAATTTGTATCCAGAATACATAAATAACTAATAAAACTCAATAACAAGAAGACAAGCAGCCTAATTAAAAAATGGCCGAAAGGTTGGTGGCTCATGCTCACTGTGGCTCACACCTGTAACGCCAGTGCTTTCGGAGGCCAAGGTGGGAAGATCACTTGAGGCCTTAAGTTTGAGACTAGCCTAGACAACTAACGAGACCCTATCTCAAAAAAATTTTTTTTAATTAGCTGGGCATGGTGGCAGGGACCTGTAGTCCCAGCTACTCGGCAATTGAGGTGAGAGATTGTTTAAGCCCAGGAGTTCAAGGTTTCAGTGAGCTATGATCATGCCACTGCACTCCAGCCTGTGCAACAGAGTGAGACCCTGTCTCTAAAAAATAAACCAAAAAAACAAAAACTGAAAACAAAAGAAAAAAGAAAAAAAAATGACCAAAAAAGTTAAATAGACATTTCTCCAAATAAAATACAAGAATAACTAATAAACATATGCAAAAAAATGCTTACATCATTAGTCATTATGAAGATAAAATTCAAAACCAAACTAAGATACCACTACACTCTTACTAGAATAGCAAAATTAAAAGACAGACAATAATCAGTATTGATGAGAATGTGGAGAAATAGAACTCTCATATGTATGGGAATGGAAAATGGTGGAGCCACTTTAGAAAATAGCATGGCAGCTTCTCATAAAGTTAAATACATATTTACCATACAACCTAGCAATTCCACATTAGATATCTACACAAGAGAAATACAAACATATTTCCACACGAAGACTTATGTATTAATGGTCTTAATATCCCCAAACTGAAAACAATCCAGGTGTTCATCAACTGATGAAAGAATAAATAAAATATACTATATCCATGCAATGGAATACTGTTCAAAGAATGAAAAGTAGCAAACTATTGATATATGCTGCAACATAGGTAAACCTTAAAAACATTATTCTAGGTTAAAGAAGCCACATACAAAACATACATGCCGATTGAGTATCCTTAACCAAAATTCTTGCAACCAGAAGTGTTTCAGATTTCAGATTTTTTTTCCAGATTTTGGAACATATGCATATACAAAATGAGATATCTTGGAGATGGGACCCAAGTTTAAACATGAAATTCATTTATGTTTCATATATACCTTATACACATAGCTTAAAGGTACATTGAATCATCAGAAAGCACAGGTGTTACTATCTCAGCCACCCATGTGGACAATTCTGCAGTTGTTTGGCATCACAACCTTTTCTGAGTCTAAATGTAAATGCTACCAATAAGCAATCACGTTCTTATACTTATTCACACATAAGTACTTAAAAGTAAAAAATACGATTTATCTTTAATACCATAAAAAATGTGTCCAGGGTAACTAAGCAGCACAGTAACATCACCAGAATCCCTGTAACAGCTGTCAGACAACAGCAGCAACAAACAACAGGCTTTAAGTCTCCACCTGCAGTACAGTGTTCTGATTAAAAGGTTACTGTACTCTGCATGTTTTTTTTTTTTTTTTTGTAAGAAGAAACATCAGAAGCAGTTGAAGGACCAGGAAATGGGTCCCCTAGCAATGAGGAGGCATTCTTCTGGATAGATTTTTAAAATGTTTCCTCAAGTTATCTGCCTCATTAACAGTGTTTTTTGTGCTAAAAATCTCTCATTTTATAAACTGTCATGATTTCTTGTTCTTTTGTGAATGCACACTGCTCTAGTCCTTCAATAAGCCCATCACACATTTTCACTATGTTCTCTAAGACATTTTTTGTGCAGTGTTAGTAATGTCATCTTCGTTATTATTGTTGCCATCACCTCAACTTGGAACCGTTTCAGCTATTTCACCATCAATCAGTGAATGAACAACTAGAGGCTTATTATGAATGTTAAAACATCTGAAGTATCTACTTCTTCCAACTTACATCTGAAGATATATTTTTTGCATGTGTAAGGAGGTTAGATATGACTTTTTCTCACTTGAAATGTGGAATCCTCCAAAGTCACCCATGTTGTTCATCATCACTACTGACCGTCACTGTAGGCCAAAGGTTGTGCCAGAAATGTACAACTGTGTCTTTAGTCACCGTGTTCCAAGCATTGGCAACAGGACACACAGTATCCATCATGGCGAACTTCTTTGGAAAGCTTCCACACCCTCACCTCTGTTCACTGCTGCGAGCAAGCTGTTAAAAAAAAAAAAAAGTTTATATGTTTACTTTTCATTGATCTAAGGATACATGATCAACTAATTGTGTCACATTTAAGGGAAAGTCCATGGCATAAACACTATTTTGATGAGAATTTCAGCTGGAAGATGAGCAGAACAGTTGTCAAGGAATAACAAATGCTTAAAGTTAATCATCTAGTCCAGCTTCCCTACAATGAGCATAAGCTACTGGTACAAAATATTTTGAAACCAATCAGAAAATATGTTCATTGTGATACAAGCCTCTTTGTTAGCATAATAATGGACTGGTAAGAAATTCACTTCTTGAAAACATCGAGGATGCAAGCTTTTGACTATCACAGCAAGTTTATATAACACATGCCTGCTGCATTAGCACATCCCAGTAGAGTTATTCTGTTCTTGGCTTCCTTAATTCTTATAAAGGGTGGCTCATCAGTCATAGCCAGTGTCTTTCTGGGGCAATAACACCAAAAGAGTGGTGTTTCATCAGTATTATCAACTTGTTCTGGTGTCAGATTTTAATCAGTGATGACCTTGACAAACTTGTTAATAAATTTTTCCACTGCTTCATGATCAGCAGATGCTTTATCACTGCAAATCTTTAAAAATTTAATCCCATGTCATTTCTTAAATTTCTGCAACCAGCTTGTTGAATATTCACATTTCCTTTCCATTTTCAGTACCCTGATAGATCTTTGCTTGCTTCACCGTCAGCATACTATTAAGTGGCATGTGTTCACTGCAATGCTGATGGATCCACTCTTTCAATACACAATTGAGATCTTCATTTTAAACTTTATGCAGTGTTTTCCTATTTTTAACAAATTCTGCTCATCACTTTGAGCATGAAAATTCCAGTTTATCCTTGTTTTCATACATGGTGATCATGCTAACACATACCCTTCCGTAAGGCATTTCACACTTACACTGCTGTTCAGTATTTGTTCTACAGACAAACATGAATGTGTTCTCTTTTTCTTATTACTATTACCCACATGCAGACCTTTTTGAATTTTCAACAATATCTTTATACTGCAGAGCACAGAATAAGCAAAAAAAACACAGTGAGTTATGCATGTCATCTTCGCTCCCTCTGGGGCATTATGGGGAACTTGTTATTGGAACATCCGGTCTGCACCTGTCAATTTATCACCCTTTGTGAGTGTGCCTGTATGGGGGAATCTGGGCATTGGGTAGAAAAGACATATTGCAGCTGAAGGGGGCTAGGTGGATCTATTTTCTCCTGGGGAGGCTAAATAAACTGTGTGTTGCATGCCTTCATTTTGACTGACTGCAACTCAACATGTGAATGAGGTCATGTGTGAAATTTTCCACTTGTGGTGTGCATGTGTAATGAGATCAGGCAACTTTTTATTCTCATTTATGGTGTCATGTCATGCTCAAAACATTTCAAATTTTGAGTATTTTGGATTTTGGGTTTAGGAATGCGCAACCTATATTGTTTGGTTCCATTGATATAAAATGTCCAGAAAAGGCAAAACTATAGATATGGAAAACAGATCACTGGTTTCCTGGGGTTGAAAGTTGAAGCAGAATTGATTGCAAATGGGCACAAAGAAGCATTTTAGGCTGGCGGAAATGTTCTAAAACTGGATTGTAATGACGAGAACTTACAACTCTAAACATTTATTAAAAATCATTGAATTATACACTCACGATAGGTGAACTTTTTGGTATGAAAATTATACTTCAATACAACTTTTTAAAAGAAACTATGTGGCTTGGATCATAGGTCTCAGAGGAGAGATGGTAAGAAGTAATAACAGATGGCAGAAGGTGTTACAATAACAGGCAGCAGGTAAATGGGGTGATCAGGGTTTTGATTTGGGGTCACTACATATGTCAATAGACCAATGAAGAAAATTCTTGTGCTTCTGTTTTCCACCATGGACTATTCTTATATTCTTATATTCTTAACCCTTTATTTTATGAATCCCATGAGGGCAGAGACATTTGTCTGTTTTCTTCACAGCTGTTCACCCAGGGCCTGTCATTTAGTAGATCATCAATAAATATTTGTTAAACGAATAAAGAGCTGAAGAGCTGACAACCTGGGGATAGAAAAGTACCTATGAGTGGTGCTTAAACCAGGTAGCTCTTCTAAGGCACTCAGAGTGTCACCCTAGAGGCCCTTTAACCTGGATCACTTCCGAGACTCAGAATGCTGTGCTCCTACACACCAGGCCCACCACAGTTTTTCATCTCATCAGCAATACTTCACCACATCTCATGCCCATGTGTTTCAACTGGAGACCAGGCACTATTTCACCCCATCCTTCTCTATCTTAACTTTTTTTTTTAAGCTCAATGTTAAAACAAATTAGTCGAAAACACCTTCTCAAACTCACACCATTTGCTCAGCTCTTGCTATCCTGATTGCCATATTTTTCACTTTATCTTTGGAATTTTGCTCTATTCTTTTGCATTTCTGACAAATAGAATGGAACATCTCTGGCTTGCCACCTTGAGAACCTCCTTCTAAAACCCAGCAACCAAAAGTATAACACAATTTTTTTTTTTTTTTTTAAGAATTGAAGTCTCACTCTGTCACCCAGGCTGGAATGCAATGGCACGATCATAGCTTACTGCAACCTCAAATTCTTGGGTTTAAGTGATCCTCCTGCCTTAGCCTCCTGACTAGCTGGGCCTACAGGTGCTTGCAACCTGCCTGGCTAATTAATTTTTATTTTTTGTAGAGATAGGGTCTCGCTATGTTAGGCCAGGCTGGTCTAGAAGTTCTGGCCTCAAGGGATCCTCCTTTTGGAAGGCTTCAGCCACCCAAAGCTCTGGGATTATAGGTGTGAGCCACTGTGCCTGGCCTAAAAACGTTTTTTAAACGTTTTTAAAAGACCCTCCATGCTTTAATGAGAGCACGATTTCCTTCTATCTCCTGTTGCATTACCAGTCCATCAAATTGCTTCACCCCACTCCGGAAGATGCATTGTCTACAGCTGCACTGGCCCGACAGTCCACTAGGAAGGCTCTGATTTAGATCCTGCTGGGGGACCACCTATAATGCTAAGATTGTTGTTTTGCCAGTGGTGTCTCAGACTGTAAAAATCTCTGGAGACTTGTTTCTCATTAAATTTTAATAAGGCAAGAAAGGAAAACCAGAAGAACCCTAATGTAAAATTCCTACATGTTTGTCCCTTTAGCAGCATCTGGATTTTTATCTTTTTATGTATTTCATATACTCTCGCCACACCTACACACACACACACACACACACACACACACATCCCCTTTTCATTTTCCTTGCCTGCTTGTTTATGTTTAGTTTCCTAAGTATTGGAGCTGAATTCTGTATTCCATCTATTAGTGTCATCACAGAAGACATCACATCTTCCCGAGCTCATTTATCATTCCTCCTCCTCGCTCAGCATCCTTTTAAATATGCAAAGTCTCATCACAGTATCGCGGTCCCAGCAGCAGTCATAGCTGCACTTGTCTGCAAAGGAAACAAGGGAAAGATTGCAAGAATATGATGTGAATACATAGTGTGCCTTGGAATCATGGACGCATTCATTTTTCATAGGTCCAGAAAATTTTTACTAAATTTCTAATGTGTGAAGGTCACTGTGGAGGTGCTTCAAGGAATGCTAAGATATAAAACACAGTCTTTACCTCCAACAAATTGCCACCAAGTAGTGGAGATAAAACATACGGAAGAAGAGGACAGGGGATGACAAATGCCACGTACCAGAGTGGGGGCTTCAAAGGAGAGGAAGGAGAGTGGCTTGGTGGTGGCATTTAAACAGGGTCTTAGAAGATGAGTATGGTTTGAAAAATACAGAAAGGGAGGCAGAGGAGAAGAAATTCTAGGGCGAGGGAGCGGCATGAACAAAACCATGGAAATGAAGAGCTTATACTGTATTTGTGGATAAGACCAAGAGCAGGGGCTCCTCCTTCATCAGAAGCACCCAGAAAGCAGAGCAACAACCCAGATGTCCAGGTCTCCCCCAGGGATTCTGCTGGAGTGCTCTTCCCACTTCTCTCTGGAGGACCAGCTCTTTCTCACACCTTCAACTCTGAGGTCATGTGTCAGCTTCTTACAAAGGTCCTTCTCTGCCTACCACATCTACAGTAGGACTCCTTCCTGCCAATGTCCTCTCTCTCTGCCTCCTTCTTTCCCATCACAGTGTGTCATAATTTATAATTATTTTGTTGATATGTCTGTCTGCTTGTCTGACTCCAAAGGTAGCATCAAAAGTCTCTGATAACAGAGACCAGGACTGATTGTTTAGTGCTTGAAAAATGGTAAGAGTGCAATTGATATTAGTTGATTGAATGAGGGAATAGTTGAGTTACTAATGAACAAATGAAAGTCAAACATTTTTTGAGACAAGGTTGATGGATTTATTTATTTATTTTACATTTAATGATGCACACTTTATTACTTGTCTTTAAATCTTTCACCAAAGTTCGTTTATTCAATTTATATTTTCTATTGCAGGGGGAAGTCATATGACTTCCATGGGACTTGGATACTTTTGCTTTATGGATCTCTTTGTCCAAAAAATATTAAAATTATGTTTTATAACTATGTTGGTATAATTAGGAATACAATCCAATTTGGATTGTGTTCTTTTTTCTTTTTATTGAAAAAGAAATTAAAACATCCTGGACCTCCAAAAGCATTGTGGGACCTAGGTGCTGTCCTTCCTGTATCTGATGGGTAAGTCGGCCCTGTGAGTAGTAAAAAGTTTTTAAAGACTTAATAGAAAGCAAGGCTAGACAAATAGTACAGGAAAAGATTATAGAAGGACTTGTACACCAGATTTTGAGTTTAGTAAATTTGAACTTTCTTCAGGAGGCAATAAAAATCACAGAGAAAGTCTGAGCTGAAGAATGACATTTCAATATGGCAGAGCCATTATAGGAAGAAGAAGTTGTAGGACAAAAGAAGAAGATGCTGGTCAGGAAAGCTCAAGAATATGGTCCAGACCCCACAAGATGAAAATGGATTGAACTGTGGGTGATAGTGATGCTTTTTTTGCTGGAAAAGCAAAAGCTGACCGGAGAAAACATGTGAATTTCTCTTAAAACTAACTCTCTGGGGAGGGTGGATTCAAAGATGGCTGTGTTTCTGAACCAGAACTGGGAGAACGGTGTGATCAGGAATAGAAATAGCGTCATCCAGAGAAGAGAGATTTGGTGGGGAATACGATGGGGTTGGTTTGGGAGATGTTTTAAGGAAGGGATACTAGCTGAACAACCAAATGGAACATCTTAGCAGTCACACTTAGAAACATAAATCTGGAATTCTGGAGCTCCAAAATTTTAAACAATGTTCAGGCAACTTCAAGGTTCTTTAAATCACAGTACATGAATAATAAATCAACAAAGAATATTTCTAACCAACCATTCAAATATTACCTCCTCTTTGTGCTGGCTGATTTGTCCCCCCCAGTAATTATCTCCAGTTAAGGGGTCCCCCAAGTCCCCTACTTCTTCATTCTTCTTAGCCAAGGAAAAGAGAGATTCAAATAAATTCTTTTGTAATAGAAAGTAAATGTTAGGTTTGATGAGTTCACTCTTATTGTCAATGGGCTCTAATTAAATGAGCTAACTGGTCATGATGGTTAACTGGTTATAGATGGTTAGCATTATAGCTTTAATTGGTAGAGGCTTAAAATCTTCTTTTTCCTGTAAACCTGATTAGCAAGCTGAGGTTTGCAGCATTTCAACAGATCCCAGCCAAACAGAAGGTTGGGGTAAGGGCAATTTCAGTATTTAGAGGGCAAGAAATAATTGGAGTTCATGTCTTCCAGTCTCAATGTTTGTACCCTCTGAGATAGATGCAACAGTGGACAATTTCTCCTAAGCTTCATCTCTACCCTAAGCCACCAGGATGCTGTGAATTTTTCATATGAGAATCAGGCTACATTATAACACTAGAGTGATGGGATTATATGCTATCCCTCTAGGTGAAATTTGAGCAATCTACCCATACCTTATAAAATTCTTCTGACACATTCAAACTTTTACATTTTACCAGGAAACCAGGACATGAAATCACAGGTGCCAGTGTCTTCTGTTTGGAAAATGGAGGAAATATTAGTGGATAGCTCATGGATGGCAATGAGAATTAGTTAATTGCTGTACAGCACTTTCAAGAGTATCTAGTTCATAGTAAATGCTCAATACATGTTAGCTTTTTGGTTTTTATTATGGTCACTCTCATCCAGAGTCCGTCTGCTATCTACTACATTTTATTTCCTGAAAATGGAAATTATACATTATCTGCATCAAAGTCACTTAAAGGGCTTGTTGAACATAGATTATTGGTCCCCACCCTAAACAAGTGGAATAGAGAACTCTGGGAATGGAGACCAGAAATCTGCATTTGAACAATTTTTAAATTTTATTTTACTTTAAGTTCTGGGGTACATGTGTGGATCTTGCAGGATCTTACATAGGTATACACATGCCATGGCGGTTTGCTGCCTCCATCTCCCATCACCTACATTAGGTATTTCTCCTAACGTTATCTCTCCCCAATCTCCCCACCCCCTGCTATCCCTCCCCTAGTCCCCCACCCGCCAACAAATCCCAGTGTGTGATGGTCCCCTCCCTGTGTCCATGTGTTGAACAATTTAAAAAAAAATAATTTCAACTTTTATTTTAGATTCAGGGGTACATGTGTAGGTTTGTTACATGAGTATATTGCATGATGCTGAGGTTTCAGATATGAATAATCCCATCACCCAGTAGTGAGTGTAGCACCCAACAGTTGGATTTTAGTCTCTCTGGAGTTTGAAACCACCAGTCTACTGGGTTTATGTAAAGTACAGATGAAATTTTCCTCCTTGGCCTCCATGTCCTGCTACCTGGACCAGTTATGCCATGTATTCCAACATCTAGAACCCCAAGACCTAAGACATGCTGATTGCTCAGAGGATGGTGGGGGCTTGGTTGGTCTAATGTCAATAAGAACACTCTGAAGACCACCTGACTCCTGTTCCACCCCTCAGTCTTGTTCTAGAACCTATATCATGATCTCTTATGGTCAATTCCCAGCCTGCGGTAACTGGAGGAAGCCTGCCACAGTGATCAGTTTTCCTAGAAGGAGCTTTGTTTAGAGAGCCTGCTGATGCTTTGGATTTTTCTGTCACCACATCAGTCACGTCACATACAAAACACATATGATTCCTGCTGCTTCCTGACTGTGAAGTATCTGATTCCCTGGCACATCAGCATATCAGATGACTCATTTTGAAACGCAACTCCACTGCATGAGACATTTGAATTTAACCCACCGGAGTAACCTCACTACAGAGCAGCTGTTGCATGTCTCATATTTTAAGTATAAGAATCTTGTTCACGTCATCATCAGAGCAATCACAATACAAAATAACAAATCCTGAGATGTCTGTAGGACTTTATGGCTGGTTGTCAAAGAACTTCCACACTTATCTAGCATGCCCACAATGGGAGTTTAAAAACATAAGCATCTCTTCTGCTTTATAGAAAATGGAACATGAAGAAGTTTATATGGGCTGGGCGTGGTGGATCACACCTGTAATCCCAGCACTTTGGGAGGCTGAGGCATGTGGATCAACTGAGGTCAGGATTCAAGACCAGCCTAGCCAACAATGATGAAACCCTGTCTCTACTAAAAATAAAAAATTTGCCAGGTGTGGTGGTACATACCTGTAATCCTAGCTACTCAGAAGGCTGAAGCAGGAGAATCACTTGAATCTGGAAGGTGTAGGTTGCAGTGAGCCAAGATGACACCACTGCACTCCAGCTGGGTGACAGAGCAAGACCCTGTCTCAATATAATAATAATAATTATTATTATTATTATTATTATGTAACTTAATTCCATTTACCTAACAGATTCAAGGCTAACATGGCATGTGCTTCTCAATGTAATGCTCTGACCCCTTGGTGTGGGTTTGTCCTGCCACCCCACACTGCTTCTAGCCACTGTACCACCAGGGTAGAGAGAGATTAGGAGCACCGGCTTTGGGTCCACTCTTGGAATCTTGAGTCCGTCACTCACTAGCTTTGTGATGTTGAGAAAGCCCACTTCATGGGAGTGAGGTAAAAATACAATGTAAAGCACTGTGCCTAGCATACAGTTAACACTCCATGGTTTTTACATGTTACTATCATTGCTGTTATTAACTACAGACATCGCTGCCATCAGTGATGATGGTTCTGACCAAAATGGCTAAGATTCTGGCAGGAGTCTGTCTCCTCTCCTACACACCTTTTGTGGGTAAGAGGACAAAATGTTTATTATGTTCCGTATTTGTCTTTCTTTGCTTTGATAAGATAGAGAAATCCTTTGGAACTTATTCTCCAATTGTCAAGAACATTAGACTAAATTATTACTGTATGATATTATGTTTGACACAGGAAATAGAATTTTTTTCCCTAGAGAACCAAATTTAAACTTTATCCTTGTCCCAACTCAAATGAGTTCAGTTACTCTGTTTTGTTCCATTAACTTTTTGGCCAGTGTTAAAAATACTAAGTGCTTAAGAGAAACATTCTATCAAATGAGTGGGTGTGCTATGATCAGGCAAGGAAGAGATGTTGTATAAACTTTCCTGATACCTGCTTGGTTTGATGAGCTGGTCCCTGACTAATTTCTCAGTAATATGTAGAAATTAAGAATGAATATGTTAAATAAATGAATAAACAAAAATGATGGCAACCAGGGAATCATTTGCCTTAGATGATGTAATCATAACTTTCATTTAATTACGGTCCAGAGACTTATGAACAATCATTTATGTTATCACCACTACCTTACATATTCTTTGTTCCACATATAACAACACTTACTGGGAACTTAATAGGCCCTTGGGGGAGGTGACAAAGGTAGGGAGGAGAATAAGCTCCCTGTTAGGCTAAGGCCATGGAGGTTCTCAGTGTAGAACAAATCACTCACAGAGGCCACATCCTGGAGGATACAGTGCAGTAACACAATAACCCCCGTTCTCTGAACTCCTAATGAGGGTCATCCTCTTCCTGCCTGCCACTACCCCTCCCCAGCCAACTCCCCAGCAGCAGCTGGTGCCATGGGAATTTCTCACATCTAGGAAAGACAAACAAAGCACCACACCACAGACGCTGTGTGCTGGAGTGACTGTGATGCATAGAGAAGCGATCCATGAGGGGATGCAACTTAAGAGAATAGCTCATAAGAAAATAACACTGTTCCAAAAGATACTCTCAGCAGAACTATTTTTCAGAAAAACAGTGTACAGAACTAAAAGCCACAGGAGTGTGTAGAAGGGCCAGAAATAACATCATGGAAACCATCATGGAATACTACACAGCATTAAAAATAACAAGATTATGGAATACAAACATGTAGAAATATTCATGCCAAACAGTATGAAGTGGAAAGTCACAATAATCAATATTAAAATTAATTTATATGTCTCCATCAAATTGTCAAACAAAATGCTATAAAAATCTTGCAACCTGGGAGATAGTTTTCAAACTTTAATTTGGAATTTTACAACTCTTAGAAATAAGCCTCAGGGGACTGATAAGGAAACATTCATAAGTTGAAAGTGATTCACTTATGGGTTCCTTATAAAAAATATCCTTGAGGAGAGATCCAAGATGGCCGACTAGCAACAGCTCAGGAATGTAGCTCCCAGTGAAAGCGCAGAGAACGAGTGGATGCCACACTTTCCGACGAGTTTTTGTTGCCCACAGACCGGGAGGTTCCCGGCGGAGAAGCCACGCGGGTCGCCGGCGCGACTCTTTTGGCCGGCGTGGCTCTTTTGCCGGCACCCAGCGCAGCGCTACCCGGTGCGGAGTGTGCGGGATGGATGGGGACGGGCTCGGCTGGTCCCATCCCCACAAGGAAAACAGCAATTGGAAGCGCTGAGGACTGAGAGTTTCACAGCGGGCGCAGCGAACCCGGGAAGGTCTGGCTCAGAGGGGAACCGGCGTCCGCCAAAGGAAAACTAAGAAACAAAAAAACTTCATCACCAGGCGGAGAGAGATCCAAAATGGCCACGTAGCAGCAGCTCGGGATTGTGGCTCGCGGTGAGGGCGCAGAGAGCGAGTGGACGCCGCAGTTGTAGATGAATATTTGATGCCCAGGGACTGGGAGATTCCCGGCGAGGGAGCCACGCAGGTCGCCAGCGCGACTCTTTTGGCCGGCGCGGCACTTCTCGGTGCGGAGTGTGCAGGACTGGGTGGTGCCCTTTTGGTCGGGCGCGGCCGGTCCCATCCCCACAAGGAGAACAGCAATTGGAAGCGCTGAGGACTGAGAAGCACAGCTGAACCCGGGAAGGCCCAGCTCTGTGGGGAAGGAGCGCCCCCCGAAGGAAAACTAAGAAACAGAAAAAACTTCATCACCAACAAGC
>PVKP010020970.1:0-39934 GCA_004027715.1 Plecturocebus donacophilus
ATTAAATGTTATATATAATATGTAATATTTATATAATATACATACAAATGTAATACATTTAATATAAATATATATTTATTATATATAAAAATATATATTTTAATATAAATATGTATTTATATTAAAATATATTAAATTATAATATATATTTATTATATATACTAAATATATATATTTAAAGGAATATATATATTTCTTTATTGTATTATATAAATATATGTACATGCTTATGCAGTCATGGAGGCTGAGAACTCCCAAGATCTGTAGTTGACAAGCTGGAGACCCAGGAGAGCTGATGATGTAAGTTCCAGTCCAAGTGTTAGTCTGCAGGTAGGAGAAGACCGATATCCCCACTTAAAGACAGGCACAGGGAAAGAGCAAATTCTCCATTATTGAACCTTATTTTTACAAATTTAGATCCTGAATAGATTAGATGATGCCTATCCACTGTAGAGAGGGTAATCTGCTTTAGTCAGTGTATAGATTCAAATGTTTATCTCATCCAGAAATACCCTTACAGACACACCCATAATGTTTACCCAAATATCTGGGCACCCCATGGTCCATTTAAATTGATATAAAAATTTAACCAAAACAAACTTTATGATCAAAGTAAGATTATCACAGGTAACAATGATGAGAAAGTAGAATCTGACAACAAATACCCATATCTAAAAACAAAAATTAACAAGTGGAACCTAATTAAATTTAGAGTTTCTGTACAGCAAAGGAAAATATCAAGAGAGTAAACAGATACCTTACAGAATGGAAGAAAATATTCACAAACTATGCATGTGACAAAGGTCTAGTATCCAGAAACTACAAGAAACTCAAACAGTTCAACAAGCCAAAAGCAAATAACTCCATTAAAAAGACAAAAGAAATGAACAGACACTTCTCAAAATAAGCCATACAAAGGAAGACCAATAAACATATGAACAAATGCTTAACATCACTAATTATCAGAGAAACGAAAAACAAAACCACAATGAGATACCATGTCACACTAGTGAGAATGGCTATTATCAAAAAGTCAAAAAACAGATGTTGGCAAGGCTTCAGAGAAAGAACACTTATATACTGTTTGTAGAAATGCAAATTAATTCAGCCACTTTGGAAAACAGTTTGGAGATTTCTTAAAGAACTTAAGACAGAACTACCATTTAACCCAGCAACCCATTACTGGGTACATACCCAAATAAAAATAAATTATTCTACCAAAAAGACACATGCACTCCTATGCTCATTGTAGTACTACTTACAAAGCGAGGACATGGAATCAATGTAGGTGCCCATCAATGGTGAATTGGATAAAGAAAGTGTGGCACATATACATCATGGAATATTATATGGCCTTAAAAGAATGAAACCATGTTCTTTGTAGCAACATGGATGCTGCTGGAGGCTACTATTATAAGTGAATTAATGCAGGAACAGAAAACCAAATACCACATGTTCTCACTTATAAGTGGGAGCTAAACATTGAATATTCATGGACATAAAAATGGTGACAATAGACACTTGGAACTACTGGCGGGGAAGGAGAGAAGGGAACAAGTGTTGAAAAACTATTGCTACTATGCTCAATACATGGGCAATGGGATCTTTTGTACACCAAACCTTAGCATCATGTGATATACCAATATATACAACAAACCTATTCAAGTACCCCCCGATTCTAAGATAAAAGTTGGAATTATTTTTCAGAACCAAAGCCCTAAAAATAAAATAAATAAATAAAAATTTGTGGAATAAACATGTCTGCCTGACTTATAAGCTTGATGTAAGATTTTAAAATGATGTTTACAATCTTGCTTATTATAAAAATTACATATGTTCACTATAGATAATTTGGAATAAACAAAGCATTAGTAAGAAATAAACCTGCTTGTAATATATTAAATCAGAACTTTCTTAATATTCTGTTGCATATTTTAGTTTTTAAAAGTATAAATATACAAAGTTGGGGTCATTACTGTTTTTTATTCCCTATATCCCAATTATGTCTTTTTAAAAATAATATTTTAATATTTATAAAGTTGGTTCTGGGAACTTTAGACTTTGGGAGATGAGTATCAGAGGAAGATGCATGACTTCTTATGCTTATTTTCTCACCAGGTTTTGGGGATATATTTAAGAGTGGACATTTTTCCCTACAATCCCAGATTCTATCTGACTGCGACCTAGTGCTTTTGCCCATAAGTTTATGTAGTGTGTTTCGCCTGTCAACTCCTGAGCATCCACTGAAAAATTACCCATGCTTCCTGGGGGCATTTTGTTGTGCATCATCTCTGCTGGCGATCATCAACTAAACACTTGTGAATAGGTTTCAAAAGCATAATATTTTAAAGCTCTTTTTGGTCTATTGAGCTCACGGGTAGATAGACAAAGCAATTCTGCCAGAGCTAGTGTTTACCATTTGTCATTCCACAACCTTTGCTTGGCCCTAATGTAGGAGAGGGATCACATCCTGATCATCCTTTGTTGAGTAATATAAACCTAATGAGGGTGTTTCAGTATGTGCAATGAACTGCTTTTTAAGCAGAGTAAACTGATGGAATCAGCTTGTTCCTTCTTAAGTGAAAATAAAATCCTCATGTAAAATATAAGCTCTTTATTCAAATTTTATTTCAGAAATTCTAATTCTATATTACTTTAATATAAAATATATTATTTTCTATATTTAAATAATATATGCTAATGCCTTTAGTGTGCTTATAGTGTCTCAAAAATGTCTTAAGCACTTCACTTATGTTACTTCATTTAAGCCCACAACACAGTCGGGAGTCAAGTACTGTATGATGTCAGATGAAGAAGAATTGGGGAAGTAAAGCAATTCACATAAGGTCACTGTTCTAGTTCGTGGAGAAAAAACAATGACCTCTGATTCCAGTTTCCATATACCTAACCAACATACTGCACTGCCTCCTCCCAGAGAGCCAAGCATGGAGAGAAAACCAGCCCTTCAGTGAATGTTTGACACTCCTTGTGTAAAGCTGTTAATACATTTAAGTTAATCTAGTGTTGGAATTTAGGAAATGTGTCTAATTAGTATTGTATTGAGCTCAGCATCTCAAATCGATGACCACAGAAACTTTCAAGAAGGTAACAATTGAGTGATGTATGCAAGATGATATTAATAGGAGTTTCTAGTACTCATCCCTTGACAGAAACATCAGCTTAAAGACAATAATCATCCAAGCATGAAAACACCTTTACAATTCCTAAGGGATCCAAATGAGAGATTACAGCATCTGGGTGGAGCACAGAGAGGAAGATACACTGAAGAGGAGAGGAAGTGTAGCTTTACATTACCTATTCCAGCCCTCCCCAGGCAGCAGAGCAAGGAGAGACATACCATCTACTTGGGAGGAAAGAAAATGAGCACTGGTCTTCACCATGAACCCCAGCCTGAGGCTGCCCCAGTGAATGCTGGCATTAAGCTAGCTACTGTAGATTCGGTCTCCAGGCCTGCCCCAGTGGCAGGGTGGCCCATGTGGGGCTGAATTCTGTAAAGTTGAAGAATATCATATTAACATACAAAAACTAGTAGAGTTTCTATGCACTAACGACAAACTATCTGAAAAAGAAATTTAAGAAATCTCATTTGCAGTAGCAAAAAAAATTCTTAGAGATAAATCTAAGCAAGGAGGTGAATGACTTATACACTAAATACTATAAAACATTGGTAAAAGAAATTGCAGAAGACACAAATATATGAAAACCCATTCCATGTTCATGGATTGAAAGAAATAATTTTGTTAAAGTATCCAGGCTACCCAAAACTGTCTACAGATTCAAGGCATTCTTAATTAAAATCTCAATGACATTTTTCACAAAAATAGAAAACAATCTTGATTTATATGGAACCATAAAAGACTGCAAAGCCAAAGTAATCTCAAGTGAGAAGAACAAATCTGGAGGCCTCATATTACTTGATTTCAAAATATACTGCAAAGATATAAGAATCAAAATAGCAGGTACCATTGGAACAGAATAGAGAGCCCAGTAATAAATTCACGCTTCTAAGGTCAATTGATTTTCCACAAAAGTGCCAAGAATACACAAAGATGTGTTGGGAAAGCTGACATCCACATGCCCAGGAGAAAATTGGACCCTTATCTCACATCTTGTAAAAAAAAAAAAACCTCAAATTAAATACTTAAATTTATGTCCCAAAAGTGTAAAAGCATTAGAGAAACATAGGGAAAAAGCTTCTTGACGTTTACCTTGGCAACGATATTTTGAATATGACCCCAAAAGCAGAGTTGATAAAAGCAAAAACAGAAAAATGAGATTGCATCAAACTAAAAGGATTCTGAGCAAGCACCGGAAAGACTCAACAGAGTGAAGAGACAATCATGGATTGGAAAAATATATTTGTAAACTCTTGACATCCAATAAAGGGTCAGTTTCCAAAATATATAAGGAACTCAAACAACTCAATAGCAAAAAAACCCCTCAATTTTTAAAATGGGCAAAGAACCAAAACAGATATTTCTCAAAAGAAGACACATAAATGGCCAACAAATACATGAAAAAATACTCAAGGTTGCTAATCACCAGAAAAATGCAAATCAAAACCACAATGCAATAGCAACTCACACCTGTCAGAACGGCTACTATAAAAAAGACAAAAGGTAAGTGTTGATGAGGATGTAGAAAAAAGGAAACCCTTGTCATTGTTGGTGGGAATGTAAATTAGTACAGTCATTATAGAAAACAGCATGGAGTTTCCTCAAAAAAATAAAAAAATAGACTTAGCATATAACCCAGCAATCTCACTTCTGGGTTTACAGTAAAAGAAAATGAACTAAGTATTTCAAAGAGCCATCTGTACTTATGTGCCAATTGTAGCACTATTCAAAATGGCCAAGATACAAAGTCAACCGAGGCCTCCACAGATAGATGAATGGATATATAAAATAGCGTACAATGGAATATTATTCAGCCTTAAAAAAGAAGGAAATCTTGTTATTTGTGGCAACATGAATGAACTTGGAGAATTTTATGCTAAGTACAGTAAGCCAGGCACACAAAGACTAAATATTGCTTGCTCTCACTTATATATGGAATCTAAAAAAGTTGAACTCATAGAAGCAGAGAGTAGAATGATGGTTGTCAGGGGCTGGGAGAATGGGAGAAATGGGAGATACTGGACAAAGGGTACAAAGTTTCAGTTATGCAAGATGAATCAGGTCTGGAGAATCTAATGTACAACATGGTAACTATGGTTAGTAATACTGTATGACATACTTTAAATTTGCTAAGACAGCATATTTTATTTTATTTACTTATTTTTAAGAAAGAGTCTTACTCTGTCACACAGGCTGGAGTGCAGTGGCATGATCTTGGCTTGCTGCAGCCTCGAACTTCTGGGTTCATGTGATCCTAAGAGAGTAGATTTTAAATGTTCTCACCACATACAAGAAAAGGTAACTATGTGAGGTGATGAATACATCAATTTTCTTGATTGTGGTAATAATTTCACAATGTATCTATATATCAAAACATCTACACCATATGCCTTAAACATACATAATTTTGTGTCAGTAATATTTTAATAAAGCTGGGGAAAATTTTTTTATGAAGAAGGTAATAATTCAAAAATCTTTTACTATATTACCCGTTTGACCAGAATTTATCTCTGTTAATTTTCATATTTCATTTTAAAGTAATGCTTTTTTTTCTAGAGAATATATGTAGATGATTGCTTCACTTGGTGACAATTATGTACTAGGCTCTAAGTGACAGAATATTTTGCCATTAGATATTCATTCTTTTTTATTCACTTATTAAACACACACTAGTTTTGTGCCAACTGCTTGTCAGGTACTCAGGGCACTGGGAATGCATTGATAAAATAGATAAAGATATTTGTCCTCACAAAACTTGGGGAAACAGTGGTTGATAATAAACAGCTGGCCAAGTAAATCAATACTTAAGATAATTTCTAATAGTGATAAGTGTTATTAAGACAATAAAACAAAGACAAATGGGTGAGTGTGTATTGTCAGAGATGATCTCTTTGAGGATACAGTATTTAAGCTGGTACTTGGAGTATAACACAGAAATTTTGGGGGAAAGTATTCCAGGCAAAAGAAACAGTGAGTGCAAAATCCATGAGCTGGGATTAACTTCCATGTTCTAAGATAGAAAGATGGGGACAGTGAGCACAAAGAGAGGTGTATGAGTGAGGGGAGGTGGAGAGCAAGGCAGAGGATATGGGGTTTTCGTCTCGGCCAGGAGTTTGAATTTGACTGTAATAACAATAGGAACCCTCTGCTGGATAGTAAGTTGGGTAGTAATATCCTATGAATACTGCTTCAGTTGGGTCACTTTAGGTGCTGTGTAGAACCAGAAGGAGAGTTTACTCAGAGCTATGTCGTCCAAGAGTTCAAGAGACTTGTTGCAGCATCAAAAGTGAGTCATCACAATAACTTTCAGCTGTTTCTATGTATGGGCTATATACCTTGAAGTCAATGAATTGGTTCACAATAACTTTCAGCTGTTTCTATGTATGGGCTATAATCCTTGAAGTCAATGAATTGGTTCACAATAACTTTCAGCTGTTTCTATGTATGGGCTATATACCTTGAAGTCAATGAATTGGTTCACAATAACTTTCAGCTGTTTCTATATATGGGCTATATACCTTGAAGTCAATGAATTGGTTCCAAGCCTTCTTTATGATCTCTAAAAATGAAGCAAAGCTAATAAAAACTTAAAATATTAAGTATATAGTCTTATCAGTGGAGTGTGTATTGGAGTTAGGGACAGTTGAGTCATTATTTTCAAGGCACACAAGCACTTTACTATCCTTATGATTATAATCAAACACCACATTCTGAGCTCCTGGATCATGAAGGTTCCTAGATAGCTCCTAAGGGTTATTGCTTTCTAGTAGTGCACATAATGATTCCCAAGCTAAGCAGACATAGACTTTATCACGTGATATCTTAAATAAACAGTTTAGACAAGCTAGACCTACAGTCATGCATCCTATACTTGTCAAGCATATAAAGACAATTATTTCTGAACAACCATTCATATTAAAATTATATATGGAAGTTAATTAAAGGTAGTTTCCTGGCTGTAAATGTTTATGAGCTACTTTTTCTTTTATCCTGCAAATCTGTAATATATCAGAAATTAACAAAATATTAACTTTTTTTTTTTATTGAGACAGGGTCTCGCTCTGTTGCCAGGCTGGAGTGCAGTGGCACAATCTCTGCCTCCTGGGTTCAAGCAATTCTCCTGTCTCAGCCTCCCAAGTAACTGGGACTACAGATACCCGCCATCCAGCCTAGCTAATTTTCGTAATTTTAGTAGAGATGGAGTTTCACCATATTGGCCAGGTATTAAATTTTAAATGCATACATTCATAGTTAAAATTACACAAAAATCCACTTAATGGGCAACTTAAGTTCATGAATCTCAGGCATATTTATTTTCTAAGTATATTACTCCTTAGAAGATTTTAGTTTATTTCTCTTGCATTCAAGTATGACTTTGAGAAAGAAATTTTAGGTATGTCTTTGACAAGGGAATTTTTTCATTGTTATATTCCCCAGATATTTGTGACAAGTAGGCAAATAATAAGTGTAACAATTTCAAAGGCTCTTTTCTATCTACTATATCATGAATAAATATTGTGCCAAACGTGAGTGAAGTTTCGTTGCTTTATGTTCTGTTTTGTTTTTAACATGGAAAAAATTGGTTATCAATAGGAGATGGAGAAGTAAAAACCAAAAAGACAGTTCTCTCATCCCTCAAAGCTTTCTTTCAATAAGTTCTATTGAGTGTCTGCTATGAACTAAGTAGTAACCTCTGTCCTTATGGTGTTTTCAGATTTATATGACACATAAAATTATAAGAAATGTTATAAGACTACATGTTTTATAATACATCTGAATTCAATTTTAAAGTGATTACTAATACTAAGTGATATATATAAAAATGAAGTTTTCACAGAAGATGGGACTTTAAATTGTGTTTTAATGGACTTTAATTGATCTTAAGGTTTGAAGTAAATCTAGACTTTAATGACCTAAAAATTGGAAGTGACCATAGAGTTCACCCAGGCAAAATTTCCACCCAGTGAATATCACTCTTAGGAATATCCTTGATCATTGACCCACAGCAAGAATCTTTGTGATAGGCATCTAAATTTATGAGGTAGAACTTCCACTTGAAAGGCGTTCTAGTAGTTAAAATGTTCTTTTACTGAACATAGATTTGCACAGTTGTGACATGTCTTAAATTCTGTCCTTTTGATAAACCTATACCAAATCTAATCTATCTTTCCAGTGGTTGCACTTCAAAAATATTTGAAAGCTATATTGATCTACTTCTAAAGCCTACTCGAACTTTTACCTGTATATTTTGTTAGTGACTCTAAAATTTTAGTGTAAGGAACTTAATATGGGGAGATTATTCTTGTTCTTAATCTAGGTGTCTAATTTAGTTCTGACTGTATAATCTGTTGTCTTCTTTTATAATTATGACAGCTATTTCTTACTTTTGGGTATTTTCTTGTAGCATGGAATTCCATTTCCCATGTATCTCATCTGTATTTTTCTATAAAGCAATTAGCTGTGACATAATACACTTCCAGATTATTTTTCATGTTATATAAATGATTTAGGAAGAGGATTAAAGTTTGCATTTAATCCACCTTCAACATAAGCATAGAAGGTGTTCGTTGCATATCAATCAAAGAGAAAAAGATATTGAGGCAAGATTTTTTTTAGAGCCATTGTTCAATTTTCTTTGCACTCAGTCTGATTTATTTCAGATGCTGCATAACCTAATTTGCACGACTGGATTAAATAACCTAATGAACTCTGACCCATGTGTTTGGACATTAAGGATGTCAAGCACCCATTTGTGCTTTGTTTATGTCTTCCTTCCTTGTTAAATGTCATCCACATTTGGAGTCTTTCCAGTGTTGACTTTAAAAAGGAGCCATAGGTCATTTAAATGAGAGAGCAAGTAGACAGGAGATGCAGTAAATCAGAGCATTACTGATTATGATTGGATCTTGAACATCTTCCAAAACTACTCTTTGCATTCCTTTCCAATATCTGTTGGTCTTATTGATTAATGCTAAAAATTATGATGTCATGTTACAGACCTCATTTGGTTTGTTGCTGGTATACTAGCATTCTGCAATGGCAGCTATTATGGGCAATAATGAAGATTATTAAATTACTATAGCCATTTGCCAAGGAGTTTGGGATAGGAAACTTTATTTTCTTATAGAAGAATTAAATCCCATTTGAATCACTAATGCAAACAATGAAAACTCACATGCCACCAACTGTAGTACAGTTCTCTGGGTAGCTCTGGTCCCACCCAGTTCTCCCTTCTTTCTTGCTTGTAGTTCTCAACAATCGCTATAGAATATGCTGGGAACACAACATCCTGAGGTAAGGAGAAGCTGGCCAGAACAGTCTGGGCTGTGTTTCAGTACCCTCTAGAAACAAAATGACTTCATTGCTTTAGCCAAGAGTGTCCTGTGTTTCCCATGGTATAAAACCTAGGACAGGCTGCTTTCCAGGGTCCCTCCACTGTAGTGCAAGTGAGGTATGTGCACACAAGTCCACCCAAGGCAGATTTTCTGAGCCTTGGGAGACTAGCTTACAATGAACCCTAGGCTTCTGTTGTCCCTTCCTGTGTATCTGTAAGTAATAAACTCACTTTATGTAATTTGTTTTGTGTGTGGGTGTTCTGTCTCACAAGACTTAGACAACTTGGTAACCAGTGCGCAGTGAACCTGCCTCATGGCTAATTTGAAGCTATTGGGATTTGCTTTTTAAAAATCCCCCCAAAAGTTCTATAATCATCTTGCTATTAGCCAATATCATAGGAATGTTACTGATGCACCTTTTTTTGGGAGAGGAATGTATTATTTTCTCAGAGATTTTTTAAAAAAACAATATTGCTACATTTACTTATTAAAATTACATTTTGTCATATAAGTAATTTTTTTTCATAGAAATTGCTGTAATTTTGTTTCCTAGTGAATCTATCTTGATACAGGTCTGTATCTCTTAAAAGCCAAGTTGTGAATTGCTGCTACATAATACAATGTCTCTATTATAGACAGACTGGGATAATAAAAGTCTACAGTGATAGGGAAAAAAACCACTTTATAGAATTTGGTGATTGGAAATCCCATAGGTTCAGGCATAAATACAGGCTCAGAAACCTCTCTCATGCTTATCATTATAGGGAGATAGGCACATCAAGTGGTGCTTTATAGCCTTCATGCACCCTTGGAGAGAGTTCTACGTATTCTATCCTTTCCATTATATTGGTACATATTGTGAATGTACCACCTGAAATGCCTGCAATTCCAGCATAATTTGTTTCTTGGATGTTTGTTGGTATTTCAGAAAACCAAGATGATCAATCATATTGCCTTGTTAAAGAAGCAGTTTGGGCTTTCCCAACCAGCAGCAGCCATCCCTGTTTAAAGCAAAAGTTAAGTAAAACATCTGTAAAAGCAATGATACTTATGGTAGAGTTGCTGATGGTAGCATATTTAGCATCTTAATTGTAAAGGAAACATTGAATATCTTCTTGTGCAGTAAATTTGAGAAAATATTCTTTTCATAATTATCTAGAAGCCAGTACTACCTAGAATAAACAAGAATCTATTTTTGCTCTTTCAAAATATGATTAATATTCATCAAATGTCAGCTATGCATGCATATAATCAGATAAGACAAATACTCATAGAACTGCCTTGGAAATTATTTTGTATTATCTGAAAGACAAGTAAAATTTTAAATTCTAAGCATAGCCAGAACAATTATTTGATAGTTATATGTAAATATATTAAAGGAATATGTAAATATGAGATAATATATTACTGAATATTAGCAAGTCATTTTTATTCAGGACACTTTTGGAGCTTTGCACATAATGAGGTGTGCTGAGAATATTTCAGCTGAGTTAATAGCATGTCTTTAAAAAATACGTTAAATATTTCTTTTATGTCACAGGCGCTGTTTTGCAAAATAAATTCGAATCATTAGAATTACTTAAATCAATCTAGATAATTTAAAACCATCTAAAAATTGATTAAACCATTATAAGGATTAAAAAAGAGATTTGAAGGTAGATGTCTAGTTGATCACTTTTTTAAAAAAATTACTTTAAGTTCTAAGATACAGATGCAGATCTTGCAGAATTGTTACATAGGTATACACATGCCGTGGTGATTTGCATCCATCCCCCATCATCTACATTAGGTACTTCTCCTAATGTTATCCCTCCCCAATCCCACCACCCACTGCTATCCCTCCCCTAGCTCCCTTACCCTCCAACGGACCCTATGTGTGATGTTCCCCTCCCTGTGTCCACGTGTTCTCATTGCTCAACACCTACTTATGAGTGAGAATATGTGGTGTTTGGTTTTGTGTTCTTGTGTCAGCTTGCTGAAAATGATGGTTTCCAGCTTCATCCATGTCCCTGCAAAGGACATGAACTCATCCTTTTTTATGGCTGCATAGTATTCCATGGTGTATGTGTGCCACATTTTCTTTATCCAGCCTATCACTGATGGGCATTTGGGTTGGTTCCACGTCTTTGTTACTGTAAACAGTGCTGCAATGAACATACCTGTTCATGTGTCTTTATAATAGAATGATTTAAAATCCTTTGGGGATATACCCAGTAATGGGATTGCTGGGTCAAATGATATTTCTATTTCTATATCATTGAGGAATCACCACATGGTCCTCCACAATGTTTGTACTAATTTTCATTCCCACAGTGTAAAAGGGTTCCTATTTCTCTACATCCTCTCCAGCATCTGTTGTCTCCAGATTTTTTAACAATCGCCATGCTAACTGGTGTGAGATGGTATCTCAATGTGGTTTTGATTTGCATTTCTCTAAAGATCAGTGATGATGAGCATTTTTTCATCTGCTCGTTGGCTGCATAAATGTCTTCTTTTGAGAAGTGTATGTTCATATCCTTTGCCCATTTTTTGATGGGGTTGTTTGCTTTTTTCTTGTAAATTTGTTTAAGTCTTTGTAGATTCTGGATATTAGCCCTTTATCAGAGAGGTATATTGCAAAACTTTTTCCCATTCTGTTGATTGCCAGTTCACTCTAATGATAGTTTCTTTTGCTGTGCAGAAGCCCTTAAGTTTAATTATATCTCATTTGTCTATTTTGGCTTTTGTTGCCATTGCTTTTGGTGTTTTAGTCATGAAGTCTTTGTCTATGCCTATGTCCTAATGGTATGGTCTAGGTTTTCTTCTAGGGTTTTTATGGCGTTAGGTCTTATGTTTAAATCTTTAATCCATCTGGAGTTAATTTTTGTATAAGGTGTAAGGAAAGGGTCTATTTTCAGCTTTCTGCGTATGGCTAGCCAGTTTTCCTAACATTATTTATTAAACAGGGAATCCTTTCCCCATTGTTTATTTTTGTTTGGTTTGTCAAAGATCAGATGGCTGTGGATGTGTGGCATTACTTCTGAGGCCTCTGTTCTGTTCCATTGGTCTATATCTCTGTTTTGGTACCAGTACCATGCTGTTATGATTACTGTAGGCTTGTACAGTAATCATACCTGTTTGCAGTCAGGTAGCGTGATGTCTCCAGCTTTTTTTTTTTTGCTTAAGATTGTCTTGGCTATGCAGGCTCTTTTTGGGTTCCACATGAAGTTTAAGGTGTTTTTTTTCCAGTTCTGTGAAGAAGGTCAATGGTAGCTTGATGGGGATAGCATTGAATCTATAAATTACTCTGGGCAGCATGGCCATTTTCACGATATTGCTTCTTCCTAACCATGAGCATGGAATGTTTTTCCATCTGTTTGTGTTTGCTCTTATTTTCTTGAGCAGTGATTTCTTGTTCTCCTTGAGGAGATCTTTCACATCCCTTGTCAGTTATATTCCTAGGTGTTTTATTCTCTTTGTAGCAATTGTTAATGGGAGTTCACTCATGATTTGGCTCCTTGTTTGTCTGTTATTGGTATATAGGAATGTTTGTGATTTCTGCACATTGATTTTGTATCCTGTGACTTTGCTGAAGTTGTTTATCAGCTTAAGGAGATTTTGGGCTGAGATGATGGGGTCCTCTAAATATACAATCATGTTGTCTGCAAATAGAGACAATTTGACCTCCTCTTTTCCTAGTTGAATACCCTTTATTTCTTTTTCTTGCCTAATTGCTCTGGCCAGAACTTTAAATACTATGTTGAATAGGAGTGGTGAGAGAGGGCATCCTTGTTTAGTGCCAGATTTCAAAGGCAATGCTTCCAGTTTTTGCCCATTCAGCACGATATTGGCTGTGGGTTTGTCATAAATAGCTTTTATTATTTTGAGATAGGTTCCATGGACACCTAGTTTATTGAGAGTTTTTAGCATAAATGTCTGTTGAATTTTGTTGAAGGCCTTCTCTGTATCTATTGAGATAATCATGTGATTTTTATCTTTGGTTCTGTTTGTGATGGATTACATTTATAGATTTGCATATGTTGAAGCAGCCTTGCATCCCAGGGGTGAAGCTGACTTGAAGTGGTGGGTAAGCTTTTTGATGTGCTGTTGGATTCGGTTTGCCAGTATTTTACTGATGATTTTCACGTCAATGTTTATCATGGATATTGACCTGAGATTTTCTTTTTCAGTTGTGTCTCAGTCAGGATGATGTTGGTCTCATAAAATGAGTTAGGGAGGATTCCCTCTTTTTGAATTGTTTGGAATAGTTTCAGAAGGATTGGTACCAGCTCCGCTTTGTAACTCTGGTGGAATTCACCTGTGAACCCATCTATTCCTGGACTTTTTTTGGTTGGTAGGCTATTAATTGCTCCTTCAACTACAGACCTTATTATTGGTCTATTCAGGGATTCAACTTCTTCTTGGTTTAGTCTTGGAAGGGTGTAAGTATGAAGGAATTTATCTATTTCTTCTAGATTTACTGGTTTATGTGCATAGAGGTGTTTGTAATAATCTCTGAGGTAGTTTGTATTTCTGTGGAATAGGTGGTGATATCCTCTTTATTATTTTTATTGCATCTATTCTATTCTTCTCTCCTTTTTATTAGTCTGGCTAGTGGTCTATCTATTTTGTTGTTCTTTTCAAAAAACCAGCTCCTTAATTCATTGATTTTTTTTGGAGGGTTTTTTTTTGTCTCTATCTCCTTCAGTTCTGCTCTGATCTTAGTTATTTCTTGTCTTCTGCTAGCTCTTGAATTTGTTTGATCTTGCTCCTCTAGTTCTTTTAATCACAATGTCAGGGTGTCAATTTTAGATCTTTCCTCACTACTCATGTGGGCATTTAGTGGTATAAATTTCCCTCTAAACACTGCTTTAAATGTGTCCCAGAGATTCTGGTACATTGTGTCTTCCTTCTCAGTGGTTTGAAAGAACATCTTTATTTCTGTCTTTATTTAATTATTTATTCAGTAGTCATTCAGAAGCAGGTTGTTCAGAATAAAGTGTTAGAATGCTTTCATAGGTGGCATAGCTGACCTGCAATATTTTAGATCTTTTACTTCATATATGTGTGCGTATATCTATCTATCTATCTATCTATCTATCTATCTATGACTCACAATTTCTCACTTATTTTCTCATTTAAGTAAAAACTATAAAGAGCTACATAAATAGATTGGTAAACAGACTAAATAGCCTATATCTATGTTCCTCTAATATTCTCCAGAAGGAGTTCAATTTCTCAATAATTAGGAAGGATATTTCATTATGATGTGTGCCAAAAGTAAAATGATTTTTGGCAGAATTGCATTGGTAACCAGATGACTGCACTAAGTAATTCTGTCCAGTTATATTACTTAGTTTTATGGAGGTTCACTGTGAAGCTAATTGATCTTGATAGGTTTCTAAGGATATGTTCAAATGCAAATTGCTAAAGAGCTTATTTAAAGTCATGCTGTTACAAAGTTAAGCTTTTGGTAACTCCCACCCTCAGTATCTTATGCTTCTTTGATTTGTTGACATGAAAACATTAACTATGTTAAATATTTTATGTGCATTATGACATTTAATCATCCAACCAACTAAATAAGGTATTTCTGATTGGAAACTGAAATGCAAGGAGAGGGTAAGTTACAAAGTTAAGCAGACAGTAAGAAGAAATTGGATTTGGTGAAGATTTAAACAACTTTAAAGGCTTTATCTATAATATCATGTTCAAAATAAATCATCAACCCTTTTACCTACACTAGTAGAACCTAAAGTTATATTAATCTTGTTCTAAACACAACCAAAATAATATTTGATGTTTAGATTCTTTCCAGTAATCTTTATTTTAAGGAGTTGTTCTAGAGGTCCTATAAAAGCACAACTAAATCAGTGGATATATAGACAGGATTACCTAAGAATAGTAATTATATAATTTTAGGATTATGCAAACTTCATTTTAATATTGAGACAGAAATACAGAAAAATCCATGACTTGATTATTAAGTGGGCCTCATAGAACTAGAAATTATCCTTATTTCTTTTAATGTATAAATTACCAAGTTCCATAAAATTTTTGAAGGTCATAAAAATGTGTACAATTAAAAGGCCAAGATGAATAAATGGGGCAGCCAAGTTGAAGGGAAAGGATCAACATAACAATAATAAAACTAAGACTAATTGTGAAACAACCAAACATACCATGTGCTCCTGAGATATGCCTGCAAATTTGACTTAAAACTTCCCTGAAGGGCAAAGAAGAGAGAAAATAGAGTTGTCAACAAGACTTAAAGTTTCCAAAACATGAAAAACTAAGCAGTTTTTCAAAGAAGCACAGTTTTTCAAGATTCTGAAATATGAGCAAAATTTCTCTTTCAGGCTCTAATAAAGAGGACACTGTTCTTGTTAGCATTCTGACGTTAGATTTTAAGTTTCTTCTTAAACTGCCCTTTAATGTTTAATTAAAACAATGCTGCTTAAATTTGGATTTCTCTATTACCCAGTGGACTGTTCAGCTAAACATTATTCCATAAATAGCATTTCTTCTTTCCTGGCTTCTGACAAGATTTGAACTGCAGAGAGTTTAGGGTTGTAGTCTCTTGTAAGGATTTGTAATGCCAGAGTTCTACGTACTAAATAAGAGCAGTTCCCCTTGTTTTGATATAGGTTTAAAGTTTGTATTTTTTTGTGAAAAAGCCATGATGCTGACCACGCTGCTCGTTTAAATGATGACTATAGCCCCCTTGAGTGGAACTAGGTTAAGAGAAGTAAAAGGATAGAAAGGGTTATAGAAACAAGTTATGTGAAGCTGGGTTGAAAATCTGGTTGAATATTAGTAATGTGAGACTTTGGGCAAGTCACTACATTTCGGTGGATATCAGTTGCCTTCCTGAAAATTGGAGACAATGGTAATTATTTCATATGGCTGTAATGAAGAGTAAGAAGATATGGCAAACACAAAACTGTGTGTACTATGCCAATATTCTTTTACAGAGAATTTGTTGAAGTTATCATTCTTCCTTGCTACTTATACTTTCCTACTTGGTCCTTGGTGTTATTGCATCTGATGTATCAAATCAAAGTTAGATATAGGTTGTTATGAATAAATAACCCTTTATATACACATTCATATCAAAGTTTGCTTAAGGCTATTTGAATTGGGAAGGAGAGGAATTGTACAGTGCACTTCATCAGTGGAAGCAGATGTGCTAACACTTCAGTGTGTGTGTGTGTGTGTGTGTGTGTGTGTGTGTATGAAAAAGAGAGAAAGAAATTCACATGCAGGTATCCAATTACTCTTAGATAGAAAACCTGGAGTGAGGAAACACTATCTGTGTCAGGGTGGCTCTGAGTGCCCCTTTGCAGCTGTGTCCCTTTCTGGGTGGAGCTTGGACATGCTGCTTGCCTCCTAGAGAATCCCTGCAATTTTTATACCTATATCAACATGGTGCTGAAATATTAGATTAGAAGTGACCGAAGGAGATGCCTAGGAATGATCCTGTCTCGGTTATCTATTATTATATGACAAGACAGAACAATGAAGGGCTGTGCCTGTGACTGGCATGGTATAACTCCCACCTAACTCTATTGGTCAAAGGTGTCACCAATTGTCACCTTGCCACCCAGATGTTTCCAAAGGTACAAAGAGTACAAAGAGAGTACAATAGCCTCTGAGAAGAAGCTGAGCATGAAAGAATTTGAATTGAAGACTGGCTTTTGCATTAAAGGTGAAGATTAAAAGGCAGTGTTGATTTTGAAATCAGGAATTTGCTACTTCTGGCAGTCAGTCACCTGACTGGTGAGCTTGTACTCCAGGGAATGGGGTAAGTGACTAGAAAGCTGCCACATGCTGGCTGGTGGCTTCTCTGTCTGAGCAGACTGTGAAGGGAAGAAATGCCCTCTCCACTCTGAGCCTGGCCACGATATGGTGACATCTGGTGTGTGAGCCCTGGTGCCAGCAGTAGGTAGTATCTTGAGTGAGACACATGTCTGTGATCATGACGGAAGAAAAGAGCTGAGTTGCTAAACTGTCACAACTTGCATTGATTTCCTATTGCTACCATAACAAATTATCACAAAGACAGGGGCCTAAAACAATACAACTTTATTATTTTACCGTTCTGTAGGTCAGAAGGCAAATACAGGTCTTGCTGGGCTACACTCAGTATGTCAGCAGGGCTGCGTTCTCTTCTGGAAGTTCTAGGGAAGAATCGTCTTAAATCTGTTTCCTCACCTTTTCTAGCTTCTTGCGCTACTTTCATACTTTGGTTCATGGCCTCCCCTAGTCTTCAAAACCAGCAACATTGAATGTCTCTTATACTTCCTTTGACTCTGGCCTCAGCTGAAAAAGGTTCTCCACATCCAAGTATTTGTGTGATTAGATAGGTCCTGAATAATCTCCCCATTTCCAGGTCCTTAACCCTTGCAAAGTTGCATTTCCTTATACGATAACTTATTCATGGGCTCCAAGGTTAGGATATAGACATCTTTGGCACCCATGCTTCTGCCTACCACAAACCCTTCAGAGAGGAAGAAACCTTATTTTAGAATTCTTCTTCCTGCTTTTCCACTCTAACTCCATCTTTGCCCATTTATATACTTCTGTGGTGCTTAGTTTTACCATTACCAGTGGCCAAAGCAGTAGCAGATTTTATGCATGGCTAAGGTGGTGGCCAATAGTTCTCATTATTGGCATCAAGGGATGTGTAAAAGGTAATTCATATGTGCCTGGTGGGCAGAAAGTATGATCAAAACAGATCCTCACACATTTGTGAGTCTTCTAGAAAACTAGGAACTATTTAAAGAAGAGACTCTGGGGGAAAGACTTGGCTTTCTTACAGGAGTATTTGGAGCATCAGAAAGAACAAAATTTGTGAGATTAATTTAAATTTGAACTAATTCTCAAAAGTTGTGAAGCTTTGAACATACCAGTTTTAGTTGAATAAATGCATTGTTCTTTGCTGTAGCTACTTTTTATAGTACACTCAAAAGACTGACTTGCTATTTACAAGAATAAACACCAGAGACATACAAATGCACACACACAGTCACACACACACACACACACACAGGAATAGAGAAAACAATTTCTAAAATGAAACTTCCATAGAGTTACTCGATTTAACTTCATTTTTTATTTCCCAGGAGGGAATCTGCAATCGTTTATTAATAGCATCCCCTTGCATATAACACTCTGCAGATGTTCTCTTAATGCTGATTTTTTTTCCAACACCCAAACATGTTGTCAATTATCCGTATTTTCATTTTGGGAGGCTCGACCCATAAAGAGCATTAACTGTGCTGTTGTAGCATTTCTTTCCAGTGTCATCAAGGTTGTAGTAATTTTTGCATAATTTTGAAAAATTTAATAAAAGCATTTTTTGTGGAGTTTATTATAGCTCAGTATCTATCCTGAAACAAGGTATACTGGTATCGCACACCCATATATCTTCCACCTGTGAAATTCTTAAAATCAGGATAATGAAAACAGTAACAGCAGGACCAATCAAAATGCAAAAGTGGGGAGAGCAAATGGCAGGAAAGAGAAGAAAATGAGATGCATGTTTCTCACATTCTGTGAGAAAGCACTGATTAGCAGCAGGTCTCAACTCAGTAAGAGAATCCATTTTCTAAATTGTTTTGGGGAGCTCTGTTTTGAGCACCAAGTGAAACACAGCAATTTAAAAAGAGACTTTCACTTATGGAAATACAAAGAAACAAAGCATTCTATCAGTTTGGTATGATATTGTTTTATTTTCTTTTGTTTCAATTTTCACAGGATTGTTGCCTGTGCTAATTTGACATACCCTTCTTAGATATGAACGTATGTTAGAGAGAAAAGGGAGAGAATTGATTAAATACTTCATCTGCTCAATGAACCTTCCCTAAATGTGCATTTGCTCAAATTTTTAAGAGATATTAATTCAATATATGTTTTGGATTACAAATGTTACGCTTGATCAATAAAAACGGCTGTATTCTCTTGTCCTGATGAGCTTGTGTGTGATTCATGACTATCTCGGTCTGTATCCATTTGCATCCAAAAAACATTAGTGTTATTCATCTTTTATGAGAGAATTCTTGGCAACAGGGGAGAAGGATATGATTTGTCATTGAAGTATTTAAACACTTTGCTTCTTGACAAAAAATAAATAGGCTAAATTGACAAGTTTATGTGTGTTTTATGGTGGTAAGACACCCATATCCCTGTAGACATCATCCTTCCTTTCAAGAAAGGCCTGGAACAAACTTGAGGAGAAGGTTGGAGGCTCCGCATTTTTGATTGATTTCCTCTTCAAAGACATGAGCCTCTGTGGACACCAGTGATTCATCCATTATAATTATGGTAGGTAGCTAGTCAGCTAGTCAGGCATGAGCAGGGCAGGAGAGGGCTCCCCTTGACACACACATCACACACACCAGGAGTGTCGGTAGGCCATTAGGTAATGGTCTGGCTGTTGTGAATTGTCTTTCAAAAGTAATAATTGGCCACAGCTGATGGTCGGGAAAGGCAGGCTCCTAACAGATAGAAAACACCTGAAACTGGGGATCAGCAGCTTCCCAGTAAGATCTCAGGAGTTGAGAAAGTGGGGACAGGTAACACAAGACCCTGGAAGTATATAAAACCCCAAGTCAAAAGGTCAAACCTCGTACTTGATCTCCTGAATCGCCCCTGAGGCCCTCTTCCAAGTGTAGTTTCCATCCTTTCTTTCCTGTTCTAAAGCTTTTAAATAAATTTTCACTGCTCTAAAACCTTTGTGCTCTAAAGATTACCCCGGTCTCTCACTCTGCCTTATTCCCCTCAGCTGATCCTTTCATTTCAGGAGGCAAGACTTGAGGTTGCTTCAGACCTGTACAGATTTACGGCTGCTAACATATGTTGGTGCCCTGTGACTCAGAAATGTTCCACTGGTAACATACTTTGGTGCTACATGTGACGCGGATGCATTCCCCAGTAGTACGAGACCTCTGTGTCTTGTCTTCTTTGGCTGGAGGTGTTCAACCCCTGTCCTCAGTTTTCTTCTCCCCTTTCACTCTCCTGTTCACTATCCAACACCAGAACAATTCCTCCCGGGGATAAGTGACTCTGCTCCTTCCAGCAGATCTCTCGACTCATGATGGGTGGCTTGCAGCGGTTGGAAGGACTCTGGGGTCCCCACCGAGCAGCACTGAGGCCCTAACGGCCCTCTTGGGAGGCCTGAGAGGGTGGCAGGGCTAAAGCCTAAAACCCCCAAACCATGCAATGTCTGGGACTTTCTCTGCATTTTTCGACTAAAACCAGCTCTTTCCCAAGAACCCACGCTGCCTATTCTGTTTTCTATGTGTGTGTTGTGAAGTGGCCTTGTGCACCTGCAGGACTGTCTGACCCAGGGGCAACTCTGCCTTCTCTTGCTGCATGACTTTCTTCTCTGCCTTAAAAACACACACTCCTGTTATTAGTGAGCCTGCAGCTCTTAATTGCATTATGTGACAGCAAAGACTTGGGCTCCCTTGCAGATTTCCCCTGAGATTTATACTTGTTCTTACCTTACCAGTTCAGATGACCTCCAACCCTCCCCCTGTTTCCTGGCACATTGCTGGGACAGACATTAATTAAAACTGGCTCTGCCAGCTCCTTGTAACTTATCATACGCTTTTCATTCCTGTTATGCCCCAGGGCCGAGTTTTCTGGTGGCTTTTGGAGTTTGTCCAGCTGCATAGGGCCTCATTCTGGCCTTTTAAGGATCCCACCTATTTGCTTTTTTTTTTTTTTTTTTTTTTTTTTTTTTTTTTTTTTTTTGAGTTACACTCCTTTTGGATGAGAGTGAGAGGAAATTATTTCTTTGCCATTTGCACATCCTTACCCCAAGCCCTAAGTCCTCCAAAGGTTAGTACTTCATGTCAAGAGGGCAAATAAACGCTCTCTCGAATCCTAGAGCTGCTGTTTTTACGAGCATATGAAGGCTTTCCATGAATGTTCCTCTCACCTCCTCCCACTTCCTCCTGTGGCCTCTCTTTTTTCAACCAAGCGCTTTTCAACATGCACCAAGACCTTCAAGGTCATATTTGAAGGGAGGGGAGTTCAACCCTTGCGGCAGTTAGTTGAAAAACAGGCTTCTCATAAAAATGGGGGAAATAGGAAGCCAAGAGAAGAGATAATAATTTCATGGCTAGAATGCCCTGAGTGACAGTCACTATAAGGTCATGGAAACAAGTAAGTAGGTCAGCCTAAGGCTGTGTGCAAGAGACCTATAGGATAGAGATGAAGGGTGGTCCCAGGCTAACAGACCACACCATTGGAACAGAGATGAAAGGTCAGGGTACACAATAAGACTGGTTCATTCCAGAACCCCAAGGATGAACAGGGGGCCCCCTGTTAACTCCAACATCTCCTCTGTTCTCAAGTGGGTAATTGTGATGAGATGGGACCAAGGGTAGACAGTAAGATCAGTTAATCCCAGAACCCAACGGATGATGGGGGATGCCCCATTCAGAGTAATCGGAAAGTAGAAGGAACATCTTCTTCCTTCTTCTCCTCTGTTCTCTCTTTGTAGGCAGGTAATCACATCTCCATATCATAGGGCATGCCCTCAGATGCATCCCCCAAAACTGTTTGATTCCCCCAAACCTTAAGAAAAAAACAACAACTTAGTTTTCCTTTGGAATACTATTTGGCCTAAAAATGAACTGGAAGGAAATTACAAAAGCCAGACTTGGAACCCAGTGCCCCTGTGCAGGAGGTCTTCAGATTAGCCTCCACAGTCCTTTATAACTGAGGTCAGAATAAGGAGGATAGGGCTAGGAAAAAGGAGAAATGCAGGGATAAGAGGCAGGTTCAACTACTGGCTGCTTTAGAAGTTCTCCAGAACCCTCTAGGTGGCCCTAAGGACACTCCTCCACGTAACTGCCATTGGTGTGGGAAACCAGGCCCCTGGAAGGAAAATTGTTCCAATGGGATAAATGGGAAAAAGCTCCAAATGGCTTACCATCTCTTTCCCAAGCTCGGCCTCTGAAATGGGACTGCCCTGAGAGTCTAAGGCCTGCAGGGACAAAATCCCAACCCCTGATAGCCTTGAGATGAAGGACTCTCTGCTCTGGCTGACTTCCAAATAAGACATCATCATCAAGAAGACAAAGCTAAGAGAAACTCTGGAGGCAGCAAGTAAAATTATAAATTTCTCTTCTGGGTTGAAAAACTGCTTACTCTGTGCTAATCTACTTTTCTGAGCAGCTCTCCTCCAAATCCTGTTGTGTAATCAGGGCAAATGGCATCCCCTCCCTCCAAAAGAAAAGATTCACACCCATTTATATTACTTAAGGGACTTACCATTCCCCCACAAGTCTCTGGTAATGTCTAAATACCCCACATTTCTTTGGGACGCAAATATACTTTCCAAGATAGATGCCAACTTAATATTTACCCAACCTCTGAAGTCATCTTTCTCTCTAATACCCTTATTTCTCCTGGGAAAGCTACCTAAATCTTTAACCAATAACTTCAATCTGGTCAGTCCTACCTCAGATATTTAGAAATAGCTGACATTTATTCGGATAGCCTTAGAAAAAAATCTAACCAAGAAATCTCTTGAAGGGGATAACTTCTACAGTATGTAGAGAACATTTGTATCTGCTCCCCCTTTACAGGCTGCAGTTTAAGCTAACCTTGCTTATTTCTGTGAACCAACTAGGGACCTCTGGCTGCATCTCAGAAGAAACAAGAGGGATGCACCATCAAACATCATTAGGGCAACTCTTGTGAGGGAGAAAAAGAAAGTTCACAAAATTTGGTAGCACCGAAATTTCCCTACAATTGATGGATCTGATATTCATGTCCTGGTCCACCTGACTCCAATTTTCAAGTTGTGTCCACAATACCAGGTGGAAGTAGCTGGGCATTACGTAGCATGGCTGAGAACACATGTACCTTTGTTCTGGTTTCAAATATTGTGTTCTGTTAGCCATTCCCAGGAACCTACATATAGTGTATCAATAGCAATGAGGAAATGCTGCAGAAACTCAGATGTTGTCTAGGAGTTTCAGTCCCCCAACACATTTTACCATAGGTGGGAAGTTCAAGACAACAAAACTTCACCTGGCTTCTCATTTTCACAGTTTTGTCGGCGACTGAAAGGCAAGGCACCTTAGACCTGCACCCATCCTCCTTTCATACACACTACTCTGTCCTCTTTTTCCCAGCCTTTCCCAACAGTGGTCTCTTCTACCTTCTCTGAATATTATGTTTCATCTTTAATAAACTCTCTTAAATTCTCTGTCTCTGCTAGAATTCTTCCTTCCTACTGAGATGAAGAACATATTTATCTTCCCAAATAATCAATGTCATTCCGTATACCTAAATAAGGCCGCGTTTTTATCTCATATATCACAAACCAGAGTTTGGAGGCACTGTGTACATTTTCTAAGGTCATGTTGCTGCTTCAAACCCTTATCCCCACATCCTCTTACAAAACATCTTCCTCTCAAGATGCTCACTTCTAGCTTTGCCAGCCTCCCTCTTGGCACCATCATTCATCTGTAGACATTGTGGACTCTGTGGACGTTGGCCTCTAACTCGTGGTCATCCTGAGCACAAGTCTCTGTCTTGAGAAATTTCAGTGTCTGTAATGGCAACCTAACAATATCTTTAACTCTATAAAACTCCACTTTTACTTCACATAATTTACTGACAAGTAAAATTGTACCTGAACTTTTAGTATCAGCTAGCATTTCTCCACATAGGAAATTTTAAATTATTATGTTCTACTCACTGATATCACTCAACTTCTTATGCTTTCCAAACTCATGGGGATTTTTTGGGCCTTAATGATCCCTATCCCCCTCTCTGCCACCTCATCAAATGTATCGTTTCTATTTTAGAGTCATTTAATGCCATACCATAGGCATGATCCAGCACTTAACAATGTATCCTCAGTCTCAACAACTTGCTCTTTCTTGCTCTGTGAATCTTTTAAAATCCTCCATTTAACTAACTACTGTTAGAGAAGATCACAGAATCATGTGAGTTTATGCCATTTTCAATTTGTGACTTCTCATATAAGTGGAGCCCTTCATGCTGGTTAATTTCTTTTTCTTCTCCATGGTCACATCTCTTTCCAACTCCTGTCTTAATTTATTTTTCCCAGTGACTGCTGCCTCCTTGAAATTCTTTCCTCCTTACCTTTGTTAGTACCGCAATTTCCTAATTTTTATTTTATCTCTATGATTATCCTAAGTTAAAACTTGAAAATCATGTCTGTTTCTTCTCTATCACGACTTTGCAAGTCAAAATGTTTGTAGCTTCTCCAAATCTCTCAGATATGACATTTTCTTTCTATTATCCGTTGCTATGATATAAAAAAGACTTGAATTTTTGAATCCTGGATCTGTTACTTTTTGGTTGTATGATCATGATCAAGTTACTGAACCTCATTTTTCTTATCTGTAAAATGGAAATAATAATAGCAGCAAAAATAATGTTGATGAGGGTGATACCTATTTTATAGGGTCATTGTCTGTCTGATGTTAAGTCTGGGATTTTCATACACTGCCTTGCCATCTGGTAGTTGGGGTTTCTTCCAAAGCACTACTGTACTACCCCTAAAAGCTCCCCTGGCCAGAATTAGGATGAAATGATGATCTGCATCTGCGGTGTCTAACTAATAATCTCTGTTTCACTCCAGTGTTTTCCAGTTGGTTTTGATACCAGATTGCAGCAAATAATGGATTTATAAGGCAACATCTTTAAAAAGACAAAAACATTAAAATACAAAGACTCGTATTTACTTAGAGTCTTACTAATATTCTTGGTACAGAAAAAATCTACAATTTTAAAAATGATGATATAATAGTTAACATTTTTTGAGTGCCCAGTATATGACCCATATTGGGCCTATTGGGTGAGCACTTGACTCACATCATCTAATTTATCTTTCAGAGTTGTTGAATTTAGCTGTTCAGGTTCTCCATTCTACAAAGCCACCCCATCTAAAGGAACTATTCTTATCAGAGGCATCATAAACCTAGGTATTTATTGTGACAATTTTAAATCTGATGACTGTACAGTGGCTTACATTAATAAAATCCAAATAGTTCAGATTTCTGAGATGAATATAGACTGAACTGAAGAGAGGATGTCATTTTCTGATAGTGCAAATGCACCGCAGGGTCTCCTCATTATCATAGTATTCATCATCATCTTCATCTTGATTGTTTCTTTTTTTGTTATCCCCCTTTCACAGGTCAGAAACCTGAGATTCGTGAAAGTTAAAAGACTTGTGCAGCACTCCACAGCTAGTAAGTGGCAGAGCTGCAATTTGAATTGTCTGTTGCAATCTCAGCACTGCACAAGCCTGCACATAACCCAGGGCTCTTGGTTCTGTGCTTAGCATGTAACAGTTGCTCTAGAGATACCAGAATGAGAGGAGTCAAGATGTTGAGTAAAACAAATTCTTAAAAGTGATGAAAACTATCAGATATTTGAACAAGGACACTTTGGTAATAGGCAAAAAATCAGACTTTTTGTGAATCAGATTCCACTTCTTTTACCCATGTCCACCTATCTCTAAGTTAATGGTAACTTTATATAAGATATAAAAACTTTCTTTTAAAAAGAAGCTTCAGAAAAGTCACAACACATAGACTTAGTGAGAGAATCTGGGCACCAACCGTCTTCTATTCCTTTTTATCAGGGCTGAAGCAGAGGACAATGGTACATTTTCCAGGACATGATAATGGCAGCTTCAAATAATGACCTGTTAAGGAACACTAGAAACATTGTGTTTGCAGCCCCAATGAAATACTATGAATTATATAGCTAAGTACGTTCAAAGAAAAGGCAAAAAATGCCCTGGCGGGTCAGACACAAGCATGAAACAGCCTGATCCTAAGACTCTTTGTCACTTTGGGCAGTAAGAAATCCTGGCCAAGCAGAGCAGCTGTCCCATGATGTCCTCCCTGCCTGGTCTCTTACCTCTTTCAGATATGAGATCTAAACACAAAAGTTCAAAGCACTGAAAAACTTCTCTCTGCAATGCTTTTACCTTTCGAATACAAAACTGGTATTATTTATTTCCCCTAGCCTTCCACTTTATTTGGAATTTTAGATAAATATTTTAATAAAGCAGGAAAAGATAATGACCTTGACATCTCTATTGCTTTAATTTCTGGTATTAATAGATAATCATGATGATTGGAAATTATGGCCCAGGAACTATTATGAGCAGTGTTTTCTGGTGCTTTCAGTCATCAGATTTTGGACCTTTTTCATATATTTAGGCGTATCTCTTATTATGCCTCTCAGATATTCAGAGACGAGAGTGTTCAGGCTATGACACGGTTTCATTTTCATTAGATTTTATTTAATTGACCTGGCTATATTGGTGTCATCATGGCTGGCACAGAATATACACATGCATATGTATGTATCATATAAGGGAAACTTAGAGCAGTTCACTGGCTTTGAAAGTACAAGTTTCCTTCAAGAATTAGAGTGGTAAAAGCCAATGATTCCCATTTTGAGCAGTGAATCAAAGTATCTGAGAAATTTTATTTAGTTAATGCAATGTAAGTTTTCCTTCCCCTCCCAGAAAGTAAATTATTTTGAGCAGGTGAAGAGAGGGCTGGAACTGTCACTCAATCTGATTCAAACCCCAACTTGAAGACCAGTGGTATGAATTGCTCTAGTATTTTAAGTATATAATCTGATAATATCTACCAAATTTTAAAACATACATAGCAATTCTAATGAATATAGAAAGCTAAAGGGAGTAAATGAACTATTGGTTTAACATATAATAATCCCAGTAATAGAGAAAAAAGACAATCTAACATGAAAGATAATATAAATCCTTGAAATAGAGAATTTAACAAAATCCGAAAGAGGAGTTCAAAGTCAACTGATTAAAACTGCTCTGAAATGAAGAAAACACTAGATCAGTCATTTGAAAGAACTCTTGATACACAAAAACAAATTGATTGAGAACTATACAAACTGAATCATACCCTAGGTAAGTTATTGAACTCAAAGTATAAAGAAATAATTCTTCAGTCATCTAGGCAAAAAATAAATATTTCTCATAAGGAAAGAATATTCAGGTGATTCCATTTCTTTCCCCATAGCATCCTTCAATAGAGCAATGTCTACAAAGTACTGAGGGCCAAAACTTGTAATATAAGCTTATCTCATTCATCAAAGTAATAGTTCAAGAATAAAAGTCACAGAAAGGCTTTCTCAAAGATAAAATGAAATATGCTACTCAAAAGTCACTCTGGAAAAAAGGAAAGAAAAAAAAGCACTGAAATTCAGCCAAACATGAACTATATCAAAGAAAGAATTCAACAGGGGAGCAGCTATGGTGAAATGACTTAAGGAATTTAACCCACTAAAAATATGAAGCCAAGATTAATGAAAGAAATAATGATTGCCGATCAGAATGCAAATGCAACTTATTTGGACAAAGTAAAAATAATACAAATATTAAAATCAAAGACTCAAAAGTGAGAGGGACATGAAATGGGAAGAAATGCAAGAATCCCAATCAGTTTTCTCATCAGAGAAAACTGTTTTTCTTTTCCTTTTTACTTTATTTCATTCTCTTGTCTAATTGCTCTGGCCAGGACTTCAGGTACGGTGTTGAATAAGAATAGTTAGAGTGGGCATCCTCTCCTTGCTACAGTTCTCAATGGGAATGGTTCTAACTCAGTTTGATGTTGGCTATGGGTTTGTCACAGATGGCTTTTGTTATTTTGAGATACACTTCCTCAATGTCTAGGCTGTTGAGGATTTTTATCTTGAAGGGATGCTGTATTTTTATTGAAAGCTTCATCTGCATCTTTTGAGATGATCATATGGTTTTTGCCTTTAATTTCATTTATAGAGTGAATCACATTTATTGATTTGCATATATCAAATCAATATATCAAATCAAAGATTTAGATATCTTTGTCTTTGTTGAACCAAGACAAAGATATCTAAACTGAAAACTTTTTAAAAATGATATAATTATTCTAATTTTAGTATTTTAAATATTATTTTCTTTTTAAAAGTAATTTAATTTCAGCTTTTAATTTAGATAGAGGTACCTATGTAAAATTGTTACATCAGTATATTGAACCCAGATAGTGAGCATAGTACCCAATAAATAGATTGGTTTTCAACCCATTCCCACCTCCCTCCCTCCCCTCTTGAGTAGTCTCCAGTGTCTATTGTTTCCATGTTTAAGTTCGTGTGTGCTCAACGTTTAGTTTCCACTTACAAGTGAGCACATGCACTATTCAGTATTTTGTTCCTGCATTAACTTGCTTAGAATTGTGGCCTCCAGCTCCATCTATTAATGTACTGTTGCAAAGGACATTATTTCATTTTTTTCATGGCTGTATACAGCATTGCATGGTAACTATGTACCACATTTTACAAATTCAATCCACCATTGAGGGGCACCTAGGTTGATTCTATGTCTTTGCTATTGTGAATAGTGTGGTGATGAATACACGAGTTCATGTTCTTTTTTTATGTGTCTTTTGGTATAATGATATATATTCCTTTGGAGATATACACAGTAATGAGATTGCTGGGTCAAATGGTAGCTCTATTGAAAGTTCTTTGAAAAATCTTCGAATTGCTTTCCACAGTGGTTGAACTAATTCACATTCATACCAATAGTGTATAAGCATTCACTTTTCTCCCCAGTCTTGCCAGAGAAATCTGTTGCTTTTTAAAACTTTTTAAATAATAGACATTCTGACTGGTGGTATCTCACTATAATTTTGATTTGCATTTCTAATAATTACTGATGATGAGCATTTTATTACATGTTTTTTGCTTGTGTGTATGTCTTATTTTGTCTACTTTTTAATGAGGTTATTTGTTTTAAGCTGGTTGGTTTAAGTTCCTTATAGATTTTGGATATTAGGCTTTTGTCAGATGCATAGTTTGCAAATATTTCCTCTCATCCTGGAAGCTGTCTGTTTATTCTATTGATAGTTTCTTTTGATGTTCAGAAGCTCTTTAGTTTAATTAGGTCCCACTTGTCAATTTTTGTTTTTGTTAGTATTGCTTTTGGGGACATGACCACAATTCTTTTTTTCCCCAAGGCTAATGGCAAGAAGAATATTCCCTAAGTTTTGTTTTGTTTTGTTTTTTTTAGGATTTTTACAGTTTGAGGTCTTACATATAAATCTTTAACCACCTTGAGTTAATTTTTGTTTATGGTGAAAGTAAGGGTCTATCTTCATTCTTCTGCATATGGCTAACCAGTTATTATAGCAGCATTTCTTAAATAGGAGTCCTCTCCTCATTGCCTTTTTTCTCAGCCTTGCTGAAGGTCAGGTAGTTTTAGGTGTGCAGATCTATTTCTGGTATTATTCTGTTCCATTGGTCTATGTGTCTGGTTTGCACCAGTACCATGTGGTTTTGGTTACTGTGGTCTCATAGTATAGTTTGAAGTCAGGTAGTGTGATAACTCCAGCTTTGTTCTTTTTACTTAGGATTGCTTTGGATACTTGGGATCCTTTTTGTTCCATATGAATTTTTGTATAGTTTTTTTTTTCTAATTTGGGGAAGAATGACATTGGTATTATATTACAGTTTCATAAGAAGAGCATTTAATCTGTAAATTACTTTGGGCAGTGTGGCCATTTTAACAATATTCATTCTTCTAATCTGTGAGCATAGGATGTTTTTCCATTTATTTGTGTCATCTCTGATCCTCCAGCAATGTTTTGTAGTTTTCCTTGTAGAGCTCTTTCACCTCCTTGTTTAGCTGCATTCCTAGACATTTCATTTTCTTTGTGGGTATTGTAAATAGGATTGTGTTCTTGATTTGATTTCCAGACTGGACATTATTGGAGTATAAAAATGTTACTCATTTTTGTACATTGATTTTGTATCCTGAAGCCTTGCTAAAATTGTTTGTTAGTGTAAGGAGTCTGACAGTCTTTATGGGTTTCTAAACATAGAATCATATTGTCAATGAAGAGAGGTAGTTTGATTTCTTTTTCTATTTGGAAATTTTGTTGATTTCTCTTGCCTGATTATTTTGTCTAGGACTCCCAGTACTGTGTTCAGTAGGAATTGCGAGAGTGGGTGTTCTCTCCTTTTTACAGTTATCAAGGGGAATGGTTCTAGCTTTTGCCTGTTCAGTTGATGTTGACTGTGGGTTTGTTACAGGTGGCTCTTGTTATTCTGAGGTATGTACCTTTGATGCCCGGGCTGTTAAGGGTTATAATCATGAAAGGATGTTGAATTTTATCAAGAGCTTTATCTGTAGCTATTGAGATAATTATATAATTTTTGCTTTTAATTCTGTTTATGAAGTGAATTACATTTATTGATTTGCATATGTTGAACCAACCTGGCATCCTAGGAATAAAACCTACTTGGTGATGATTAATTAACTTTTTGATAAGCTGTGGATTCAGTTTGCTAGCACTTTGCTGAGGATTTTTATAGCTAAGTTTATCAGGGATTTGGCTTGAAGTTTTCTTTCTTCATCATGTCCTTGCCAGATTTTGATTAATGGTGGCTTCATATAATGACTTAGGGAGAAATCATATAATGATTAGGGCTCCATATAATGACTTAGGGAGAAATCCCTCCTCTTCAATTTTTTGGAGTAATTTTGGTAGGATTGGTACCAGTTCTTCTTTGTATGTCTGGTAGAATTCAGCTGTGGATCCATTCAGTCCAGGGCTTTTTTGGTTGGTAAGTTTTATAAATTGCTGATTCAATTTCACAGCTTGGTATTGGTCTATTCAGAGTTTCAGTCTCTTCCTGATTCAATCTTGGAGATTGTGTGTTTCCAAGAACATATTCATTTCCTCTAAGTTTTCTAATTTGTGTGCTTAGAGTTTTCATAGTATTCTCTGAGGATTTTTCAAGAAAAAGAAACAAAATCTCTGGGAAATATGCGATTATGTAGAGACCAAAACTATAAGTCACTGGCATTCTTGAGAGAGAAGGAGAGAATAAGCAACCTGGAAAATATATTTGAGGCTATAGTCAATGAAAATCTTTCTAATTTTCCTAGAGAGGTTGACATGGAAATCCATGAAATACAGAGAACTCCAGCTAAATACTATACAAGATAATCATCCCCAAATCACATAGTCATTAGATTTACTAGTACATGCAAAAGAAAACATTTTAAAGGCAACTAGAGAGAAATGTCAAGTCACGTACAAAGGGAATCTCACCAGGTTTGCAGCAGAACTCTCAAGAGAAACCTTATAATCCAGAGGCAGGAAACTAATGAGGACACCCTGGAGTTAAACTCAACACTTGACCAATTGGACCTGATAGACATCTATAGAACACTTCACCCAAATACCATAGAATATACATTTGTCTCACAGCACATGGAATATACTATAAGATTGACCACACGTACAGTCATAAAGCGAATCTCAATAAATTTTAAAAATGAAATCATAGCGAGCATACTTTTAGACCACAGTGCAATAAAAATAGAAATGAATATCAAGAATATCTATCAAGACTACACAAGCACATGAAAATTAAATAATTTTCTCCTGAATAACTCCTGGGTAACTTTAAGGCAGAAACAAAAGCAGTGTTAACAGGAAAGTTAGTAGCCCTAAATGCCTTCATCAAGAAGTAAGAGCTCAAATTAACAATCTGACTTTGCACCTAAGAGAACTAGAAAATTTTAAAAAAAGAACAAATCAAATGCAAAACTGACAGAAGAAAGAAATAACTAAAATTAGAGAAAAACGTAATAAATTTGGGATGCAAAAATCCATACAAAATATCAATGAAATTGAACTGGTTCTTTAAAAAAAATCAAATAATCTTTTTTATCCTCTGAAACGTAGAGGGATATTGTAGAATCACAAATATTTTGTAATAAAATGTTTATCAGTTAAGACTGATAATATCTTCTGTTTTCTTTGGTAAGTTCACGTAAAATTTAATTATTTTGTGTTTAAGGATATATATTTGCAGATCTCATTGTTTTAGAGTTATTTCTATAGTATTATGGATCCATGTAATTGTGAATTTATCTGTCATTCTGAACGTGTTGTGTGAATATGTATGTATCATATAATTACGTACAAACACACTGTTACTACAGTGAGCTGTTACTACAGAATAACAATGACTAATATTAATACTATAAAATTCCCTCAGCTATAGCTGAATAATCTGCCTTGTAGGATAAGTGTGTGCTCTAAGACTTTGCCTAGGGAGATAGGTCCCAACTGGAGACTGAATTAGTAGTAATTTTATTGGTCAGTTTTTCTATCTTTTATTACAAAATTTCTGACAACTAGAAGATCTTTCACCTTCATGTGTCCCTACCTATCCACCTTAACTTTCCCTAATGGAACTTTGTGACTAAGAGATCTGACCACATATTAATAAACTCTAATGATGAAGAGGTTTCATTTTCCTGGTCTCTCTGGCCACAGCTGTTTAAGGATGGGCGTCTACTCCAGCTGGGACAATGAGCCTCCCAACAAGATTTCTGGTATTTATACTGTGCTCTTTCAGTTTTAGCCTGGCTGGAGCCATGAATGTAATGTTATGGATTGTGAGGACCATCTTCTACCATGACATCTGGGAAGCCAAGAATGCTGAAATGCAGTGAGACAGGAGATATAAAAGTTGGCTTATAGCATCTCTGTGTCCTTTACCGCTCTACTTTTAATTTGTTTCTCTTTTGTTCCTGGCCAACAAGCATGTTTGTATTTGAACATTGTTATTTTTTAAAAGTTCTTTTATTATTTTTTTAAACTTTTATTTTAAGTTCAGGGTACAAGTGCAGATTTGTTACATAGGTAAACTTGTGTCATGGGGGTTGGTTGTATAATCTTTGGAGTCTACATACGCTTTTTTTTTTCCTTAAAATAAATAAATCTTTCTATAGAAGTTAGATTGAGACAGTTGCTTTCTTCAAATTATTCTTGTTGATATGTGGATTTTTTCAGAAAAGAAAACATGTAATAAATTTTTTGTAGCATTCAAACTAATGTAATGGTATTTGTAATAAAAGTATCAGTGACTTTAATTCCTGACATATTCTGAAACTAAAATTTTCTTTACGATTACTTAATTTTTTCAACAAATATTTATTGAGTTTACTATGAATCAAGCACTTGTCTAGGTACTTGAACAAAACAGACAAAATCTCTACTCTTACAGAAATTATTTTTTGGCAAAGGCATATAGTCTAGTTTTGGGATAATGTTAAAGAGTGAAATATTGGGGAAATTGATGAGTTAATTTGTATAATAAAGTAAGTGTTTCCTATAATATACAAAATTGAAACAACAAATTAAGAGATCTTTCAATGCAATAAGAAAATATATACTTTGAGGTTATAAGATAAACTTGATATAACAGAATAATAAAAAAAAATTTCACACACTTGTATCTTAATGAGGTTACTAGATGGAAATTATGCCTCCAGATTTCAGCTTTTGTTAATACATAGAAAGATAAGAAGCTGTTTAGAAAAATTCATTTTCAGATAAATGAGCAAAAAATAAATGTTCAATAAATATTTGCTGTCTGGATAAAGAGACTGTTTCTGGTCTCAAAGAGCTAACACTAAAAGTAGAGGAGAAATCACTATATACTTAACCTTTTGAACTCTATAAAATGTAGACTTAATTTGTTAATTCTCTCTTTAGCTATATCTAAAATGTATAATATCAATTTAGGTTGGCAAATTCAGTGAAGAAAGAAAGAACATTTCCTACATAGGATAGGATGTGCAAAGTTCCTATGTAAAGATGGCGTGTGAGTACTTCAGTTAGTGAGAATAAACCAAAGTGTCTGGAGAATATTCAGCTAAGGGAAGAGCATCTCAAGATGAGACTGAAAGAATGGATAGGACCATGGCCTTATAGGCAGGTTAAGGTCTTTGGATTTTATCCTTAGATGAATACAAAAAAATTAAAGTATTCAAAAGTCATTCTGGTTGCAGGATGAGAATGAATCACTGGCAGGCAAGATCAGATGTATGTAGACCAGTTTAGAGGGTTATAATACTCCAAGCAAGAGATGACAGTAGCTTGAACAAGGCAGTGGGAGTAGGCATAAAGGAAAATTAATGAATTCAAGAGGTATTTAGAAAAGAACAATTGACATGAGATAATTAGAAGCAGGTGATCAGAATGGTTGTTACCTCTCCATCTTGCATATGTGAACATTCAATAATATCTTTTATAGCAATAGGGACACCAGAAGAGGGCATAGTCTTAGGAAGAGGGTTGATTTTATAGTGTCTTAATAGTTTGAAGTGCTTTTAAGATATTTGAGAAAATATGCCAGGTAGGTGGTTGCAGATATAGGCATGGAACCCAGATGATAGTTTTGGACTAGAGACGTAATATTGTGAGTTACCTTTGTATAGTGGTGGAACTGAATTAGGTTATCCAAGGAAAAAACATAGAGTTAGAAGAGAACAAGGTTCAGGCCTGAGACTCAATCTACCAAATTTAGTGTTTGATTGATGAATGAGGAGACAACAGAAAAGATCTGAAGCTGTCAAAGTGAAGAGAGGGAGTTTAGAAGAGTGCTATGTGACAGGATTATATGACAACAATACTTCAAGGAAAGTGTGTTCACTGGTGATTGCTATTGAGAATATAAAAGGAATTGAAAATATCTATTGGATTCACTGATTGGGAGATCACTCATGACCTTAGGTAAAGTTAATAGCATAATGAAGATAAAAGCCATATTAGAAAAATTGCCAAGAAAGTAGAAGGTGAGAAAATGTACATCATGGGAATAAACAACTCTTAAGAAGCTTGTTCTGGAAAAGAAGATAGAGATAGAGCTGTGGCTGAAAGAAGATTTGGGCTCTGTGGATGGGAGAGTATTGTATATGTTTAAAAGCTTGTGGCAAAGATCAGTTTGAGAGCATCTATTTATACTACTGAGTAAATTCTTACTGCCTTTGACATTGTAAACATTTTCATTTGTCATTGGTCATCTAAGCAAGGGTAATAAAACCCTAGTTTTCTATAATGTATTGTATTTTTAAAAATGTTTTCTTTTATAATCTTATTTTTATTACTACAGTAATGCTATTGATTAATATTATTTTTATCTTTGCAGCACTGGCCATTTCTGTAATCTTCAATGTGAGGTCTTCCATCATTGCAAAATGCCTAAAAACAGCAAGTGCTAAATAAATATTTATTGAAGAAATGGTTTAATAATTATTATCTGCAAGAGAAAATTAAGGCCTTTAGAGTTTAAGTTGTTCACTAAATTTACACAGTTTTAGGGGCAATATTGGGTCATCTGACTCCATGTTTAGTGATCATTCCATTTTAGACTGCAGGGGCATTAGAGATAAAACCAATTTAAAGTTAGTAACTATTGATTAGATGTTTTGTAGTCATTTTTTGTCTTTTTAAGAGACAATTTTCCTCAAACTTTTAAAGAAACAGCATTTGCAAGCTAAACTCAGCCACTGTTCTTTCCTTTAAACCTTATGCTGCCTGAATAACTAAATTGTGGCCACTATCATGGAAATAAACAGGGCTAGTCATTGCTTTGTGAAGTATGAAGACCATTAAGCAGATGCATGTTAAATTAGATTTTAGTAAAATTCCTTAAAATGGATCAGCAAACCCAATACAGATGAAATAATAATTGAGGTAGAACAACTAGCATAACACTTCTTAGATATTTTCTACAATGCCCACTTGCTCACTTACTTCTGGATGACATGAAATAAACAAAATATTTTTCCATTACGACTAAAATGTAAGGTGGCAGGGAGAGAGAAAGAGAGAGAGGAGAGAGAGGGAGAGAGGAGAGAGAGAGAGAGACAGAGATGAGATGAGACAATTTTAGCAGCCAAATAGAATATTTTGGGTAAATATTCACGCCCAAATTATGAAGTGATTAAGTATTAATCTATATAAATCTTATGATACTTCATGCACATAATGGTATCAATATTACTGAGCAAAATATCTGTTGGTTCAGGTACATGTTTCAAAGGACAATTGAATTAAATTTATTGGAATAATCTATTTGTATTGTTTAAATTATATTTCAACAAAATAGTCTGTATATAGATTCATTTTCAAATCAATATCTATTCCTTCTGCTATTTGATCCCACATTTATAAATAATATAGTTTTACTCTAATTATTGTTGTTTTTAAATTTTAGAAATTATCTTGTACATTTGTTCAACTTTCTTGTAGATTCAGATACTAGCCCTTTGTCAGATGGATAGATTGCAAAAAATTTCTCACATTTTGTAGGTTACCTGTTTACTCTGATAGTTTCTTTTGCTGTGCAGAAGGACTTTAGTTTAATTAGATTTGTCAATTTTGGTTTTTGTTGCCATTGCTTTTGGTGTTTTAGTCATGAAGTCTTTTCCCATGCCTATGTCCTAAATGGTATTGCCTAGATTTTCTTCTAGGGTTTTTATGGTTTTAGGTCTTACATTTAAGTCTTTAATCTATCTTGAGTTAATTTTTGTATAAGGTATAAGGAAGGGGTCTAGTTTCAGTTTTCTGTATATGGCTAGCCAGTTTCCCAACATCATTTACTAAATAGGGAATCGTTTCCCCATTGCTTATTTTTTATCAGTTTATCAAAGATCAGATGGTTGTAGATTTGTGGCATTATTTCTGAGGACTCTGTTCTGGTCCATTTGTCTATATATCTGTTATGGTGCCAGTACCATGCTGTTTTGTTCACTCTGGTCTTGTATATAGTTTGAAGTCAGGTAGCATTATGCCTCCAGCTTTGTTCTTTTGGCTTAGGATTGTCTTGGATATATGGGCTATTTTTTGGTTCCATATGAAATTTAAAGTAGTTTTTTCTAATTCTGTGAAGAAAGTCAGTGGTAGCTTGATGGGGATAGCATTGAATCTATAAATGACTTTGAATGATATGACTATTTTCACAATATTGATTCTTCCTATTCATTAGCATGGAATGTTTTTCCATTTATTTGTGTTCTCTCATTTCCTTAAGCAGTGGTTTGTAGTTCTCCTTGAAGAGGTCCTTCACGTCTCTTGTAGGTTGTATTCCTAGGTATTTCATTCTCTTTGTATCATTTGTGAATGGGAGTTCACTCATGATTTGGCTCTCTGTCTATTATTGGTGTATAGGAATGCTTGTGATTTTTGCACATTGATTTTGTATCCTGAGACTTTGCTGAAGTTGCTTATTAGCTTAAGGAGATTTAGGGCTGAAACAAAGAACCCCATCAAAAAGTGAGCAAAGGATATGAAGAGACACTTCACAAAAGAAGACATTTATGTGGCCAACAAACATATGAAAAAAAGCTCATCATCCCTGGTTATTAGAGAAATGCAAATCAAAACCAAATGAGATGGCATCTCACACAGGTTAGAATGGCGATCATTAAAAAGTCAGGAAACAACAGATGCTGGAGAGGATGTGGAGGAATAGGAACGCTTTTACAATGTTGATGGGAGTGTAAATTAGTTTAACCATTGTAGAAGACAGTGTGGCAATTCCTCAAGGATCTAGAACCAGAAATACCATTTGACCCAGCAATCCCATTACAGGAATATACCCAAAGGATTATAAATCATTCTACTATAAAGACGCATGTACACGTGTGTTTACTGCAGGACTATTCACAATAGCAAAGACTTGGAACCAACCCAAATGACCATCAATGATAGACTGGATAAAGAAAATGTGGCAAATATACACCATAGAATACTATGCAGCCACAAAAAGATGAGCTCATGTCCTTTGCAGGGACATGGATGAAGCTGGAAACCATCATTCTCAGCAAACTAACACAGGAACAGAAAACCAAAAATTGCATGTTCTTACTCAAATTGGGAGTTGAACAATGAGAACACATGGACACAGGGAGGGGAACGTCACACACTGGGGCCTGTTGTGGGGTGGGGGGTCTAGGGGAGGGATAGCATTAGGAGAAATACCTAATATAGATGATGGGTTGATGGGTGCTTTAAACCACTATGGCATGTATATACCTATGTAACAAACCTGCACGTTCTGCACATGTATCCCAGAACTTAAAGTATATATATATATATATGTATATACACACACACACACACACACACACACACACGCTGTATGTATACATACAGCGTGTGTGTGTGTGTGTGTGTGTGTGTGTGTGCGTGCGCATGCGTGTATAATTAGAAATTATTTAGATGGTCTTTTAGCTTCTGCTATTATCTTTGAAAGTTCTAATGTCATTCTCATTTGTTGTTCTTTGCATCTGACTTTTAATATTACCTTGTTTGTAGAAGCACTCAGAATTTTTGAAGGTGTTCTACTTCAAAGGCCTGAAAGGTAAGAAATTAGCTTTCTATTATGAAATGTGAGGAAATAGTTTTAATACATTCTTCTGAAAGATCCACCCCCCAAACTTCCAGCATTTTCCACCTATTATTTACTAATATGGCTTTGTCTTTGTAATTTTTTATGGTCTATAGTGAGGTTTTGGGGTATTTAGTTCAGATTTTTTTTTTGGCTGCATATATGTGAATAAAGGAAAAGGTCAATAAGCTGACATCTAAAGCAGGTAGAAAGAATATTTAAAAAAAATTCTCTGGTAATAAGGTGAATGACATGTGTTGAAGTTTATGATATAGACCTGAAGATTACAACCTCATGTTAAAATCACATAGAAACATTTAAAAAAATATTTAGTTTCTACATCTCAAATTTTAATTTCACATGTATCCAGAATACTGTGGTAAATTTCATATTTTAAAAGCTATCTAGCTGGTTCTGGTGCACAATGAGGCTTGTGAGACCTAATCTGTCAGTTAATTCTACAGGCATAAAAAAAACGAATAAATGTAACCTGTTACTACTTGTTTAAGATGATATTATTTGTTTACAATTCTTCCTTACCTCCTGCCCTAGCTATACCTTTCCTATGGGTAGAGTATGCTTCTCTACCCTATTAATTTGGGAGCTTAGAGTGACTTGTTTTGACCAACGGCATGTGAGCAGGGGTGGTAGTTTATCATTTGAGAAGAGATTTTAAGATCCATTGCAAAGTCCACTTGAGTGCTTTGTGTCAAACCCAGCCAAAACCAGCTGGCCCCTTAGTCAACCCTCTGTCAACCTGTGGATCTGTGAGTGGGTAATACATGCTTGTATTTGCAAGCCATTGACATTTTAGTTTGTCTGTTACTTATCATTATCGAAGCAACAACTGAAAAAGTCACTGCCTGTTGGTTATTTTACTTTGCGTTTTTGAAGAGAAAACTTACAGAGTTTTGGTTATCTTAAAAATAAATAAATAAATAAATAAATAAATAAATAAATAACTACACTAGAAAAGAATAATCCACATGTCTTTGTCCAAGCATAAAAGCCAGGAGAATAGACTTAGTCTCTTCTGTTCTGTCTGAGTCTGAGCTTCAGGGAGCTCTTGATGGGGGGAAAAAACCCCTCTGGGATTTTGATGAGATTAACCTGGCAGAAAATTGCTAAAGTAAAAGGTTACATATTAAGGCATCAATCTTTTCTAACCTTAGAGTCCTATTAGGTAAACACATT
>PVKP010020971.1:0-39853 GCA_004027715.1 Plecturocebus donacophilus
TTTTCTGCTTCCTCCTGGGACTGGGGGAACTTGAAGACAATGTCAGAATTTGGAGAATGAGAGATTTTTATGTCACTGTATTAGTCTGCTCTCAGGCTGCTAATAAAGACATACGTGAGACTGGGTAATTTATAAAGGAAAGAGATTTAATGGATTCACAGTTCTATGTGGCTGGGGAGGTCTCACAGTCATGGTGAAAGGTGAATAAGGAACCAAGTCATGTCTTAAATAGTGGAAGGCAAAAGAGAGTGTGTGAAGGGGAACTCCCCTGTATAGAACCATCAGATCTCATGAGACTTATTCACTTCACGAGAACAGCACGGGAAAAACCCACCCCTATGGTTCAATTACCTCACACCAGGTCCCTTCCACCACACATGGGAATTATAGGAGCTACAATTCAAGATGAGATTTGGGTGGAGACACAACCAAACCATATCAGTCACTTTCACATCATCTCCTGATTAAGAATGTCTGCATATAACAGCCTCCGTGAGGAGGAAATACATTTGCTAGTAAAAGGTATAGCAGTGGAACAGGGGTTCTCAAACTTGACTACATAATAGATCATGTGGGGACCTAAAGAACCTGAGGCCTGGGAGATTCTGATTGAATTGTTTTGGGTTTGTATCCTGGATTATTGGCTTTTTAACAATCTCCCCAGGTGATTTTTAAGTTCCGACGTTAGAGAATGTCTAGAGTGAAGGACAAGAGGAAAACCACTGCACTTGTTAAGCTTCATTCTTTCCTTAAGTTGAATCGCTCGTTTTCACACTTGATCTTAGCTAAAACGCCAAGAAGCAATGAGTCTCTCATTCTCTGTTCATTCTCTCTTTGAGTCTCTCACTGTCTCCATGAATTGTTCTCATGAGCAACTCCCCAGTCCTCAAGGCTATATGACAAATTCCTACTATTAACCAACTCCTGAATGTTTAATTATTGGCTGTTTTTCTCCAAGCTAAAGGTTTGATCTCTTCCATTTTTATTATCTTTTTAAAATTCTTGTAAAATACACACAACATAAAATTTACAATTTTAACCATTTTTATGCTGTAAAATCAGGTTGCATTTAGTATATGAAAAGTATTTTTATGTTTGTCACCACCATCATTTTTAATGGGCTTTTTGAAGCAGGGCAGCAGAAGACAGATTTTGGAACAGCAAACCACAACAGTCAAATAGCATCAGTCAGTATAGGTGGGCCATTACTTTTACACTGTTCCTGACCTTTTCCAGCTTGAACAAAATGAGCCAAAATATGCATGCTGCTCTGCCATTTTCATAGGGATCAGGACTACTATAAACATGCTTATAAAGATATTATAATTTGAAAGCATCTTTGCAACATGTGTAGAAATGTACTTGGAAAAGTTCATTCTGAATCTAACAAATGCCTATGACTTTGTATATTAAAATGCCAACAACATAGGTTGGTTTCTTCAGAAACAGATATGAAGATCTATGTGGAAGATGCATACTAGGAATCAAAACACATAAAGGACACAGAAAGAAGCAGGAATGGGAAAATAAAGAAATGGAAAAGTGACTCAGGCTTGGCAAAATCTTGGCCAACGCTAATGGGGAGCTCTGAAGCCTGCATTGAGTATGGTCATCATAGTCGACCATTGTCGGGCCAAAATGACTGGACATTTCTGATGTTTTTTTTCATAAAAACTTGCTTTATCCTATGAGAAGCTTCTTTCTTCTTCTTACTGAGACACTCTAAGGTTTTGAAGGGATTGTTTTCTGGGCATCTTCCTCTTTTTCATGGTATAAATCACAGGCAAATTCTCTTTCTCCTCCTCTATCCTGTGTCCCTTCCAGAGATCACTAAAGCGATCCTTTTGAGCTGCCTCACAGTTCAGTGCAGGTTTCCAAAAGAGTAACTACGCCACCTAAACTGCATGCAGATTAAGACACAATTGTCTTCTCTTGCCAATAGAAATGCTCAAAAATGGTTTATTTGTCCATCCACTCCAGTGTATCTTTCCTCCTAAAATAATGGTACTCTAAGCTTTAAAACCTAAGTAATGAGCTCCTTTAGGGAAGAAACTGAGGTTTTTCTGTCTTTGGATTCCTGATACCTATCAGTAGTGGGAACTAGTTAGGTTTTAATAATGTATGTTGAATGAGGCCAACTGTAGTAGTAGTAAGTCTATGTTTCCTGGCACTGCTTGTCTTCACTTTATTTATTCCTCACAGTAATCCCACAAGACAGTTAGAACTATCTGCCAATTAAACAATTACAGAGAGAAATACCCCTTTCAAGATAAGCAAGTCATAAAACAATAAAATACAATCAGAACACAAGACTATTGGCTTCATGGGTTGCACTTCCTGTCACTCTTGAATAGTTTTTCATTGGTATGAGGTGGTTAGGAGGAAGAAAGTAAGACAGGAAGGCAGAAAGGAGAGAAAAAAACCAACAAAATAGAATGAAAGCACTCATCTGTGTATATATATATAGTGTTGAAATTTAGGATAAACCCAAAAAAGTTGGATAAATAATTTGGGCAGCTTTTGAAAGAATATAGAATATGTGTTACTGCAAAAGGCGACAAAAGGTGCCATGCAATGCCAGAAAAGCAGAGGGTAGCCAATTGGGGTTTTGGTTGAAATCGAAAAATAAAAAGTAAATAAACAAGGTAGAGATCTGAGAGTAGGAATGAAGTGAGTTTGGGGTTTGAAAGAAGGCACTGTTGTTTGAACTTGATACATTTTAGAAAAGCAGTGAGGGCACCTTATAAGAAAAGCAGCACCGTGGTCAATGGGATGAGAGAGAATTCAGCATGTGATAAAGCAAATTCTGAAATTGCTTCTACTAATGTTATCATTCACTGCTGAGGACTTTGGTCTTATCGCTTCTAAAACATAAAAGAAGGCTAATTCTTTTTAAAAGCAGTGTTCTATTTGTCCCTCTGCAGTCCACTCAAGGAGCTAATGTATTTAGAGAGCTTTTATCATAGAGCCAGCTTGATTTCTCCCTTCTTCATACTAAGTAAATTTCAGTGAATTAAATGACAAAAAGCCATCTGCTTTCTATAAATAAGCTCTTCTAATACCTGGCAAATCTTAAAAGTCAAGCTGACAACGAATCTCTGTATGATCAATGATCCAAACTGTATAATTCATCTTCTGCTGAGGAATACTGGTCTTGTTGTGCTCAATAGGAAGAAGATGCATCCATATTTCTAACTTGGAGGTCAACATTTTAGAGAAAATTCAGTTTTATTTTGATGATCATTGCACATGCTGTTTCTACTGTCAAAATTCGGTAGCTCTCGCTACAGTGCTGAGGCAGTATCTATTCATTTTCAAGTAGTCATTCCAAATGCATCTTAATCTGACATCTGCTGTAACTCACTGGTAGGTAATTTATTATTTCCATGAAAATAATAATAACATATTAATAAAAAGTTATGATTATCACTTAATTATTAAGAAATTAATATGTGCTAGCCACTTGTGAGCATGATTTCCATTTATTCTTCACAACAACCCTTGGGAATAAATACCAAAATTGCTTTCATAATGATGTGAGGAAAATGAAGGCATATATTTTTGTACTTTTCCAAGACCATACAGCTATAAAATGGTGGAGCAAACTTTGGGATCAGAGCAACCTGAAACCCTGAGCATCTATGTTATAGAATCATGCAATGACCATGTAAATACAATACTTATCTCTCTTATATGTTTATGCACATATTCATCTACCCCAATAAACTAAGAATGCTGTGAGCTGAGAGACCATAAATCATTCATTTTGGTTTTGGTACCTCTAAAGATATTGATTGGATCACAGCACTTATTTAAACTTTTCTGAGACTCCTTTATATTTTTCAGATAAGATACTGCTAATAATAGGAACATTACAACTTGTTAAGAGGATTCTATGAATAATTACATACTAAGATTTTTAGAGTCATGCCTGGCACATCAGAACTGTGTGATATATTAACTCCATGAAAGGTGTTGGAAATAAGTCACAAAAGTATGTGATATCTTTCTGATAAGATGATGACTTTGGGGTAGTTAACCCACTCCTAAGAATAGTTATCAGGAAGGTGTAGTGAGAACAGACAGAATCTTCTGTTCAGATTCAGTTATATAGCGACGAAGGGAAAAGGAAGTTCAAGGTAATTTTCTATCTGATGATGTGTGCTCGAGATATTATGGGGCAAGGTAATAGGAGTCTGGAGCTTTGCTTACTGTGTCCTCAGAAATCTTGCATTTCTGTTGTTCTCTGCTCTACAGGCTTCACTAGGTTGAAGATTGTTTCTGTGGCTATGGTCCCTCCCTCCTCCCTTCTGTTCAGGAAATATTTATCGAGTTCCTAGTGCCAGGAACTCTGCTAGTCACTAGTTACATTGTGATGGAAAATAGGAATAGTTCAGCCCTCATGAAGAAGATTACAATGAGCTTTTAGCCTTTCTTGGACTGTCTCTTGTGTTTTATGTTTTACTATGTTTTTGTCCTTAGTAAGAACGTGATATATATATAAAATATATGTATGTGCACGTATAGATATATGTATACACATATAGCATACATTCAAGGCCAACTTATTATAGAAATCACAAATTCCAAATTCGGGGGAGGAAATGCTTTAATTTCCTATCTTCAATCATTGATCATATCACTCATAAGAATGTTTTAGAAATTCCAATACTTTTGTATCATTTTATATATGGAAATGGAAGAATATGTGAGTCTCCTGTTATGGGATTTGTGAAACGTGGTCTGTTTTTGGAATGGGTCAGTTTTAAAGTCTCTAAAATAGATAAATCTTGAAGCAGAATGAATGAGGACAGTTAAGTGTTACTCTGCGATCAAGACTTGACTATAGTTGGCAAGATTTGGGAACACATAGAAGGTCAAAATAATGTCTACTGAGAGATGCTGGTAGAGCATTTTTCAGATATAAAATGGCAGGTAGGGAGCTCAACCCTTACATGTGACTAAAGAAGATTCAATGTCACTCTGCGCAGAATGTACCATTGATATATTGTTTCTGGGTTTTCATCTATAATTCACTTCCACAGTGCATGGTAAATGGCCATATATTAAGAAGGTCAATCAATAAAAGAAAAAAAAAAAGGAGGACCAAGACTGAGAGCAGGGGTGCAGAATACCCGTGAAAGAGAGGCTTATGCTCAATAGGGAAAAATAGCCTTCTAATTTTAATGTCGTCTTTTCAATAGACATTTTGAATTTAGGTCAACATAATACATTGAGTCAGGTCCTTATTTCCTACCACACGCTACACACACACACACACACACACACACACACACACACACACACACCTATAGGACCTGGCCCAGTTTTTTGGTTAATGCACTCAGAATGGATGTGAAAAAAGTAAAGTTATTTTCCCGAGAAAAGAAATAAGTCTTACTAAACCTACATATGTAGTTTTCCCTTAAAATTTTTAAGAAATCTTTAGGAACCAGAAACCCAATGATATCAGAGTGGGAGTCTGAAAGAAAATTCAATTTGAGTTAAAAAATATACTTAGTGGAACAATTTTAACAAAGGGAATAAAGAGGACTCAGGAGATAGTATAATGAGAAATAGTAATAACCCTTCCAGCAATCATAGCTTGATGGGTGAACATAATCTGAGATTAGGGGACCCACCAGGGAGCTGCAAAGTTACAGGACTGCTTGATGAAATAATTTAATACCTACTGGCTCCAATAAACAGGATGTACAAAGAGTGCTTAGTGACCTGGCAGTCCTGCTAACCCGCAGTGTGAGGGAACCTGCTTCAGACAGTGATAGGTCTCATATTTACCAAAGATTTTCTGCAAGTCCCTATTTATCCCTTTCATAATTTGTTTCAGATTTACTCTGTGGTTAGAGTGTGAATCAGTCCCTGATCCCACTATCTGTAATCTCAGGAATTACGTGTATTTGAGAAATAAAACATAATAATATAAAAAATTAAAAATAAATTGGATATAAGTATTAACACCTTTATTTTGCATCGCATTTCATAGTTTTTGCATCTTTTTATGTCCTTTGATGTTTAACACAAGCCTAGGAGGCAATTTTTGCAAGATAGGTGTTGATAATAAAATAACTACTATTACTGTATTATTTTTTAAATAGAAATGTTAACAACATAAGCAACATTTATTATGTGTTTACACTATGCCAGATCCTTTCCTGTGCTCATTATCTTTTTTAATCTCCCAACAGTCATATAAGGGGACTAAGAAATTGCTGCTTTGCAATTCCTTAGTTGGGGGGATAAACTACACACCTGACAGAATTATTTCTTGATGGGGTCAATATTTGAACCCAGGCTGTCTGTTTTTGAGCTAATGCTCTTATATATCCACTGTCTTACCTTACACACAGTATAATGGTTAGTGTTTGTCCTTAATTCACATATCTATTTGACTCCAGTTTCTCTTGCTATTATATCAATCTTAAATGCTAACAGTCAGTTTAGCATTAAAACAAACTAGGCAATAGGAAAGTAGGCAGCCATATTGACCTTCCCAGAATCCCTTTAGCCTAGAGCAAGTTCTTTATCCATGGAGCTTGGGCCCTCTAACATCACCATTTCATTCGCAAAGGTTTTCTTTCTGGCAAATGGGAGAAGGCACACTGTCTGCAAATTAATAAGCCAGATCTCCAGGACCCTGTGGGGCAAAAGCTTGAGCTGCCAAAGTGAATTTTTGATTTATTTACATCAAAGTCCAAGATAGGCCCAGATAAACGTCACACCTGTCATGCCCATCATAGGAAAGCAACCAAGTACAGAGAGGATGTAATTCCAATTTTCAATTGTTGGATGCCTTCTTGAAATACTAGCAATTGGGCCAATTAGCTTCAGTCATTCGGATGGTATTAGATCCCTATCTCGTAACCATCAGAGTGAAACCAATAATTCATTTCACATAGGCACTGCAGTGCCATCAGATAGTAATGCCTTTTAGTTACTGCCAACTTGGGGCATTTTTGAAATAGTGACCTCAAGATTTAAGCTGTAAAATTCCATTATCTATTCTCAAGCCAGCCAGAGCTGAATTTTTGAAATATCCTATTAAGTTTCTGCTCTGATAAAAATTCAGAGGCCCTTTTCATATTAATCTCCCCATGGCAAATGAAATTTGCTGAGTGGTAGATTTAATTTGCTTCTATTTATGCATTACTGTATTTTGGAAAAAAGATAATAATTGCTCTCAATATCACTTTTTCAGCATTAAGAAAAAAATCATAAAGACTTAAGTTCTTTCCCCATTTATTTCATTGTTCATACTCCACACCATAAATATCTTATTCTTCACCTTTAGATCACTTTGGCATTTTAATTAAAATATAATTACCATTCAAAGTGTATTAATGCACAAGTTTAGGTAATTGTCTATGTCAGGCCATTAGGTATACTTCTAAAAGGAAGCTTAAAGCAATCTAAAATATTCAGTAAAAATATACTGTCTACGTATTTACCTAAGAGGTGGTGTATCCTAGTATATTTTATTATTTCCCCAAGGCAACTTCCCCATTTTAATTATGTAATAAAATTGAGAAGTGTATAAAAGGGAGAGGAAGGGTTCCCAGTGGAATTTCTAATAATGAAATATAAATGTTTTCATTGCTGTGGATTTGTAGAAAATCTATAGGATCCTGAAATAAAAGAAAATTGATGGCTCATATTTCTTTCCAAAATGAACAAGGAAAAATAAGTGCCTTTTAATAATAGAAGAGGGACCAATGTTTCAAGTACACATCTCCTGCCCACCATGCCCTTCCCACACAAAACATTTTTTATGAGTTGAAGCTTGTTCCGATGTTATCACTTGGATTTGGTGGATAATTGTGACTCTTAAGATAATTTTGTTTTTCCATTTTGTTTTCCTGATTGAAATCAGTTGGGATGCTTATAAAGGAGGTTTCTGGGGCATGCGAAAACAACATACAATACTCCAATATTAGTATCTTCTAACAACAAAGGGTTATTTTTTTTCTCATTCTACAGTCCGTTGTGGATTGGCTTGCACTCAGCTTTGCAGCTTCTCCATCTGAAAATCAGGCTAAGCAACCCCACTTCAAGCATTACTGTTGCCTTACTTGGGGTTAATATACTAACAATTAAAACCTCCAGCCCAGCAGTGAGTGAGTAATGATGTTTCTTTCTTCCACAATGTATTGCACAAAACAATTCACAAGATTCCCATCACTTCTAAGGGAAATGAGAAGTGATATCCTGCTACATTTCCAAAGGCAAACTTGGACATATTTGGTGAACACCACTAATACCTACCCCAAATAGCATTAGCTACGTGATTTTATGATAATGCAGTGATTAGCTGTACTATGATTAGATTGACTCATTTAAGGCATGAGATCAGAAATTTTATAGATTCAGTGATCAGGATGGCTTTAACGATCTCCCCCACTTGACTCAATCTTAGGCAGTTTTCTTCCTAATTTTAGGTGCCCTATCTTCCTTTTGTAAGAGCACTTACTTTAGAAAACTTACTATAGTAAATCAATTCTCTGCCCCTTTGAGATGTAAAATCTTTTAGCCTTTTGCCAGTTTTCAAACCCAGATATATCTTTCTTAAGAACTTGAGAGCCATTCCTTGAAATGTATTATTAAGGCAGGTAGTACCCCCATCTTCCAGTTTCTGAAGGAGAGCAGGAGTCTAACTTCAACAAGTGCCAATTGGTAAACAGAGATGGCCTCAACACATTGACCGATCTCTCTCTCTAATGTCCTCCAGTTTTTCCACTAGCTCATTGCAGTGCTTAAAAATTCTCCTGCCTTTTGTTTTAGTGAAATTGAGTTCGGTGTCTTTTCCCTTTGCAAGGCTTTTACTGAAGAAAAAAAGTTGTACATATGTAAGATGTATACCACAGAGTTTTGATATACATATGCATAGTGAAATGATTACTATAGTAAGGGAAATGATCCACTACTTTCCTGAATTACCTTTTTTTGTTCCCATTCTCTGTTTTTGTGATAATAACACCTAGAATCTACTTTTAGAAAATTTTTAATATACCAGTAAAGTCTTTCTTGACTGTTTAACTCTTTCCAATGCAATTTGTCTTTGACCTTAACAAACCTTTTTTCAGCATCTATGATATTCAAGTCCTCATGCAAACTTTGGGAATTAATAATGATAATAATTAATGATAATGGTATTTAGAGAATTCTTAATTGCCTAGCATAGCAAATGATGGGTACTTTATGTATTTCTCAGTTAATTCTTAGGAAAATCTTATAAGGTGTTTGCAACTAATCTTTTGTGTTATAAATTTGGAAACTGAGGCACACATAGGTTTAGTTAAGAAATTGCCTGGATGGCAAGGTGCCATGGCTCACATCTGTAATCCCAGCACTTTGGGAGGCCGAGATGGGTGGATCACAATGTCAGGAGATCGAGATCATCCTGGCCAAACTGTTGAAATCCCATCTCTATTAAAAATACAAAAATTAGCCAGGAGTGGTGATGGGTGCCTGTAATCCCAGCTACTCAGGAGGCTGAGGCAGGAGAATCGCTTGAACTCAGAAGGCAGAGGTTGCAGTGAGCCAAGATTGTGCCACTACACTCCAACCTGTGCAACAGCGTGAGACTCAGTCTCAAAAAAAAAAAAGAAAAGAAAAGAAAAGAAAAGAAAAGAAAACTGCCTGGAATCAAAAAATTCGGAGGTGGCATAGTCAGAAGTTTAATTTGAATGGAACAAATTAGAGATTACTCTTGTCTCTTATTACTCTTGTCCTCATAGTTTATAGGGAGTGATGAAAAATATGAGATAACTGAAATATATTACATGAAGAGCTTTAAGAAGACATGTGTGTTCATGATTCTCTGTAAAGACCCAGTGAAATCTCATTTAGGGTGTGGAAAAGGAAGGCTAGGAAAAGATACTCCAAAGAGAAAATACTGTATTTTATTTGAATCTTGAACATAGCCTGTGATGCCTTTCCATAGTTGATCTGAAAGGATAGTTTATTTGAAGACAAGGAGGCATGAAAAACCACAGTGATTTTGGAAAACAGGTAGTTTAAAATAGCCAGAGGGGGAGTGAAAGAGGAAACTGACAATTATATCTGTTTCATTTTTGGCTACTATGCCATCTATTGAATGATTTGTGTACCTGGCACATTCATGTCTTACAGTCAATATTATTTAAAGTGGAAATAACATTGTAATGTATATATGTGCTAGACTATATATGGTCTGAAGATACAGTAGAAACCAAACCGACATTGTTTTTTGCATTCTTGCATTTATAATTAAAAAATATAAGACAATTAATCAAAAAATAGAAAGCAAGGTAACTGCTGTGGTACGTGTAATAATATAAATAGACAAAGGAGTACTGATAATATAAGTAGGTAAAGAAATAGAATGTAACTGATGGAAGGTATTTCGTTTTGTAAAGGGTAGTCAGGGGAATGATTTGAAATATCGAAGCAGAGATAGCAACGTGTATGGAGGGGCGCTAGTGGAAACAAGCACCATTTGGCCTGTTGGAAGAACTGCAAGCCACACTGCATGCAGGGAAATAAGGGAGCCATGATCAAAGATAAAATCAGAGAAGTGGGAAGAGGCAGATCATGTTAGAAACGCAAGCTAGCATTAATGAAATACATTTAATTGTACATGGAATATGAAAGTATTGAAAGATTTTAAACAGGGCGATGACATGATTTGAATTTACTGAAATAGTGACAACTCTGATTGTTCAGTGGAAGAGTCACTGTGTCTGATGTCAGAGCTGAAATAGGAACACCTATTGGGAAACTGTGTCAGTGGACAAGGTAGGAGATGTTGGTGGCTTAAATATGTCACAGAACCAGGGAAAAGTGTTCAGATTTAGAATATATTTATGCACTTATGTATTTATTTTAAACACAGAGAGTTGGATACAAATGCCTGATAGCCATGTTGTTTGGGAAGATTACTTCCCCATTTCTTCCATTGATCATTTCTTCCTCTCTATGGAGGTCTGTTCTCAAAGGCTTACAAAGTAAGAAAAAACGTGTCTGCCCCTTTACTTCCATGTTTGTTGGAATAAGAATGATTTGATGACAGTAATCATGTGACCACATTTTTCATAACTATTTGGTGATTATTAAAGTTTGCAGTGATTTGTTTTCCCATTGGAGTGTTACAACCAAACATTTGTTCTAATTTGGTTGTGGCAAGTTCATTCACATTTAATATATAGTCATTATTAATCTTTTTCTTCTCTACTAACAAAGCTGCTAAGGCATTTTTCCGCATGTCAGAAGATAATACATCATAGCACTGAGAGGCACCTTGATCGAGAGGCTGACATATATTTTCTAACTACAGCCAAGTACCATTTTTAAGTAAAAGTAGTCCTCTTCTTTGCTTAAGAAGTATTTACAAATTATCTGATAACATTCCACAAAAATGTAGAGTCCTATTAAAAATTCTAAATGGTATTTCCTTTATCTGTAACTAAAATGTTCTCTTCACATTTACTTCTTCAAAGTCCTTAAGTGTGTTTCCTGGAAGGAAGATGAACTCCTCTGAAAAAAAAAATTAAATAGGAAAAAAAAGCAACTGCAGACATCCTCTTTCCTGAACCCAGATGTCATATGAACTGTTATAGCTACTAAAGAAGAACGGACAAAGTGTTAAGCAACAGGTTCCTATAAGTCGAGCAATGAGGATAGCGACATACTGGAAAATAACTCCATGAGCCACTTCTGAGTCTCCGGAGTCCACTTTCAGGATCACTTGGTCTTTGACAAAGCTGGTGATGTTTGAATGCAGACATATGTTGAACTGGACACATCTTTGGCAGGTTTATTACTGGACCAAATGGAAACCCTCTGAACACCTGGGATGAGCCTTTCAGCCATAAAATCTTTTCCACCAGAGCATGAGTGTCCATGGATGGCTGGTTCTGAAGCAGAACAGGAACTACTAGGCCCAGAGTCTCAGAACCAGGCTTTCAATTTGCAGAAGCTGCATTTTGTAGGCCTAATGGGATTCATCCACCCAGAGAGCAAAGTGACGCAGCGTCTCCAAAGTGTGCATGAAAGTCTCAAAAATTTCAGAGAGAATCTTTCTGGATTTCAGTAACCTAGTTGTAGGTTGTTTTGGTTTAGGAACCTCTGGAAATATATATATATATATATATGGAATTTCTTCTAATAACTTAGTATAACTATTGCTAATTGGGGATAAGGCAGATCTCAAAAACTTATTTTAAAATGACTTCATAACAATATTCATGAATATTCAAAAATAACATATTCATGAATGTTAATGAATCTTGGCAGAGCAGCTTCTTGTCTTTTCTAGGAAAAATTTAGCAGATACATAACCATTTCGTAAAATAGTTTTTACATATTCAGAGAGTACAGCCCAGTGGAGTTTATTGCTACCAGAAATGCACCACATGAAAAAGGCATCCGACATTGACTGCAGCTCACCAACTGGTCTCATTTTCAGGAAGTCCATTCCTGCTACTGTAACTGGTACAGACAAATCATAGTTGTGTGGAAGGAAGGTCAACACCAGAAAGTCATGTCACTTTGATGACTAAGCAGAAGAACAAGATGCTCCTGGCTGGCTTGTTACAGTTCTGAATACCTTCTTCATTTGCACACACCTTTGAGAAAATTTGTTTAAATATTTTGCTCAGGGAAAAGACGAAAAACTGAATGCTTTCCAGATGTAGTTTGTGACTCATTTAATCGAAGATCTCACTAACTTCCTTTGGAATTCCTTAGAAAGTTGTTTAACGACTGTCTTAGTCCCTTAGTGTTGCAATAAAGGAATAGCTGAGGCTGGTTAATTTATAAAGAAAAGAGGTTTATTTGACTTAGAGTTTTTCAGGATGTACAGCATGGCTCCAGCATCTGCTTCTGGTGAGGCCTCAGGAAGAAGCCTTCACTCGTGGCAGAAGGGGATGGGGAGCTGTCCTGTGGAAGCAGGAGAGAGAGGGAAGGAAGGTGCCAGGCTCTTTTTAACACTAAGTTCTTGTAGGATAAAACTCACTCATTACTAGGAAGACAGCAGCAAGCCATACAGAGGGGTCTGCTGCCATAACTCAAACACCTCCCACTAGACACCACCTCCAACATTTGGAATCAAATTTTAAGATGAAATTTTAAGTAGACAAACATCTAATAAATCTCTTCACAATTGAGAACGCTATATTTAATATTACTTGGCTTACATGGAATAATTCCCTTATAAACAAGAGGTGTGTAGCATTTCATGGCAAATTTCAAGTCACTGACATACCTCCTCTCCTCTCCAATGTTTTCAAATTCATGCCACTTTTTGAGTTCCTTTAAGTAGAAGAGCACACAGTGTTGGAATTGGTGGAGCCAATGGGTAATGAGAGCAAATGAGCTGGAAGAGTCCATGGTATGGCTGCCGCTAGGGCAGAGCCTGGGACTCTGCTAAGTGGCTGTGGGGCTGCCACTGGGGAGTTTCTTTCACGTAGGGTGTTGACACCCTGTCCCTGGTCCACATGACCCTGGTTGCCTTCACCTTAAGCCTGGAGTAAATTTTAAAGACAAAACTAACAGGCTTTACAGAGAGACTATATATTGTGTGACATTAAAAGAAAATACTTGATAAAATTTTATTTTGGCTAAACATTGTACTATTTACTGAGATGCTAATAATTCAAGAATGAGCAATAAGATATGGTAGAAAGTTTAAGTCTTGAGTATTTAGTCTGGAGTTATACCAGTATAATATTGTCATTTAAAGCTAGGAGATTAAATGAGGCAATTTAAAATGCTAAAATAGATGGAGAAGAAAAAGTTTGTTCTTGGCCCTATTTTCTATTTTATTTAAAAGTGCTACTCGAAGTACTTTGAAGTAGGAATTAAATGAAATAAAAAATGTATATTTAATCATCACAAAACTATAGATGATAAATGTTGTCTTTTGTATTATACAAAGAAAATAATTATGACTGAGTGAGTTAAATAAATCAAACAAAGTGGCACAACCACTGGAGAAGGTTGAAATACAAAACCATACTGGACAGTCCTTAAAGCCTGCTGTACACTGTGCTACTCAAAGAATCTTCAATCTCCAGTAATAGCATCAGCTTGAGCTTCCTTGAATGTTAGGCCAAATTGAAACCCTCTGAATGCCTGGGGTCAACCTTTCAGCCATAAAGTCTTTTCCACCACAGCATAAGAGTTCATGGATAGCTGTAGCAGGAGAGCAACAGTTAGGCCCTTCATACCACGGCTAGTGGGGGATTCTGTAGTAAATTCAAGGTGATGCCTTGGTATTTCCATTTGTCATCTTCTTGTATCCCTCAGCTCCTAGGATCCTCTTCTGTAATGTTCATTGCAGCTTGCCTTTCAGTTTGTAAATATTAACTCATTTGGATTATCTCTTAGACTGTAATTTCCATGCAATTTTTATTATAATCCAAACCTAGTGCAGTTTCTGGCTAGCATCAGCACTTTCTGAGTAAATGAATGAATTTTTTAATATGCCAATCTGTCTCTCAGTTTAATAAGTTAAAACCTCCGCTTTCCTGTCCCCTTTTCATTTTTAAGATATTTTGGCAGAAAATTATCATTGGCTGCTCTTAGTAGGCCAGCTCATCATCTGGAATTTGACTTTCATTAAACACATTTGGCTCAAAGGAAGAAAACTATACCTCTCTCTCTAAGGCATGGTCTCTGAAAGAAAAGATAGCCTAATTACGTGGCTACCTATTTAAAATATATATCCCAGGGGTTCACTCCAAACTATTTTGAATTACGAAGTCTTTAAGGAGCACTCAGGCAATCATTTAGCACTTCAGAGTTGAAAATCTATACCCTATTCTGAGGGCTTTCTTTAATGTACCTGATCATCCCTCCTCTGTATTGATTGGGAGATCTTTGTTCTTAACCACTTCTCTAAAGCACAGACTTGGAGTTGATAGTGTTGGACCTAAACATCAGTTGCTATTCTTATAGGGGGCAAAATCTTTCTGTGAAAATTTTAAACTTTCTAGTATTATTTTTAATTATTTCAAGATACATTGCCTTTTATTCTCTCAACTTGAAGATACTTTTATCATTTTGTCTTTTTTAAATCCTTTTTCTTTTTTGGAGATGGAGTCTCACTTTGTTGCCAAGGCTGGAGTGCAGTGGCACGATCTCGGCTCACTGCAACCTCCACCTCCCAGGTTCAAGCGATTCTCCTGTCTCAGCCTCCTGAGTAGCTGGGACTACAGGTGTGTGTGTGCCACCACACCAGGCTAATTTTTGCTTTTTTTTAGTAGAGATGGGGTTTCACCATATTGGCCAGGCCAGTCTCAAACTCTTGACCTCTTGATCAGCCTGCCTCGTTCTCCCAAAATGCTGGGATTACAGGCGTAAGCCACGGTGCTCCGCCTATTTTGTCCTTTTTAAATGCCAAGTGATGTACTTAACATGTAGTACACACAATAAATGGTAGAAGTTGTCATAGATTTTGTTTATTATTAGTAGTAATAGCTCGAATGGTGTCTAGGGGCCTGACTAGTTAGATAGCAATGTGATATTTGTAGAGGTGCCCAGTACTACCCATGTTGTGAAGAAGACTCTCTTCCTTAGGTCAATAATACAAGGTTTCTAAGGGATAAATGGAATATAGATGCAAACAGCATACTAAAATAGAGGAAAGAATCAGCTTTTAGTGATATAATTAAAGAATTGATTGGCTGCTTGTGTATGGGACAGACAGTTCATCCCCATACCATTTCTGTAACAACCATGACTATATCCAGGTAGACTAAAAGATGCTGGTTCTTCACAGCATTTCTCTAGTGTAACCTGAATAATGAGAATTAAATTCTGCATCACATGATTGTAATTATGTCTGTTGGAATTTTATGTAGAGTTGGGATATTTGTCCAAAATGACAAATAGGCGGAGTGCTTCTGAAATGGTGAGCACATCTTTCTTTCTCCTCTTCATACCCTGAATGTGGTGGCAAATCCTGTCAATCTTACTCGTCTCTGGGCTAATCCCCATGGCTTATTTCTCATTGAATTCCAGGGGTGGTGGAAAGGCAGCACTCACATATGCTTTTTATTTACTTGTAAGTAAGAGCCTTTCTTCCCTGTTCAAGAGTGAATTTGTTTAGTGAACCAGAATCTGCAAAAATCTTTGTCTTTAGAACTGCAAATTAAGAATTTAACTTAAAAAATCATTGGGATAGTTTAGCCAGGTTGTTGGGGGGATCTAATTATTTTTTCAAATGAAAGTAAAAATGGTGACCAGAAGTGAAGCCAAGTACTAGATTCAAGGAGAAGGATAAAATAAAACTTGTTTTTATTTTATGGCAAAATAAAATCAAGGGAATAGGGGACATGATATGTTCAACAAAATAGGTTAGTACATATTGCTTAAGATTGAAACTGTTAGAAGAACCTTACAGAACCCTGAAACATGTGCTTAGAGATGAAAATAATAATTCATATTTTTAAATATTTTCCACTAAGAACTATTTTATGTATTTTACATATAATGTTTCATTTAATTTTCAAACTATTTGAGATATTGTAGAAAACAAAGATACCAAGAGCCAAAGTCAATTGTTCATAGTTCCAAGTCTACCTTTAGGGCAGCACTGTTTAGTCCAACTATCTGTGACTATGGAAATGTTTTTAATCTGTCCTGTCCAATATGGCAGTCACAAGACTCATATAACTAATAAGTTTATGAAATGTGGTTACTGTAACTGAGATAATGCTACATTTAGCTAGTAACTTCCAGATTGGACAACCTAGCTCCAGAGCTGGAGCCTGTAACCATAATGCCATACTACCAACTTTTGCCAAAGAGTCTTGTGGTACTCTGTAGTGCAATCTCCATATTTGTAATAACACTTGAAAGCTAAAAAAGAGCTAGGCATTAAAAGATGCCAGAAAACAACACTCCGGGCCTAGAAAACAGAAGATATAGAGGAAAAAATTAGAGATATATTTTTAGCATTCTTTTGGAATTTAGTGGGCTTGAGGAAAGATTGAAACAGAATGAAGTTGGAGAGGTTAGCAAAAAGTTGTACACCCAGAAATTTAGCTATCTGGAAAGTGCAGAGAATGCCTTCCTCCCTGAGTATATGTTTTAATAATGATGAGTTTTGGCTACTTATTTATTTATTTTAATTTATTCAGTATTTAAGATAACAACTGGCTACAGCAACAAATGCCTCAGAAGGATATACCTGTTCAGACATAAAAAAAGCCTATTTTTGCTCACTTGAAATAAAGATCAGCAGGCAACTCAACTCCAAGTGGTAAATTGAGGAACCTAGCGAGGCCCCTTCTTTCTGGTGGCTTGGCCACTTTCCAGGAGACCATTGTATGATCTTTTATCCTCCTCAGGAAAGGACTAAAGGACATCAAGGATTCATGAAGCTTTCTGTGAACCATTCCCAGTTGTAGTAAGCATCAATTCTGCTCACTACTGGAGCAGAATATTACATGAGCTATTCACATGATCACCAGAGTAGCTGGCAAATGTGGGTTAGCTATAGATCTAGGAAGAAGATGAGATGGATTTTGTGCACAGCTCTCTTCTCAGCCACATGATAGTTGTTACTCGAACCTATGATGAAATAACGTTAAGACAGGCAGTTTGAAATACACAACTAAAATATCATTTTCAGACCAAAATATACAACTGAAGATAACACATAATACCTGTTTTATGTCACCACTCAATTCTTCTTGAATTTTCAGGTCCCCAGTTTACTGCTTTTGATATTAATACTGGGATTTGTCACTTCTAGGCCAAGGTATTCAAGACACAAGAGTAAGAGAAGAAGTATGCATTTGGCATTCAGGAATTTGGGTCAAACTGGGGTCTGGCAGTCTTGCTGAGCATGATGGGAGATAATGAAAGATTATTTTGGAAATAATCATGGAGAACCTGGACTAATGATACTTCATTCTTGCTTTGCTCACCATCATGTTCTTGGGACATTTAGTCCTCCAGGGTTAATTTGGATTTCTGAAACTGGACAATTTCCAATGCTTGTTTAGTGCTTTCCAGTTGACAGAAATATTTCTTCTAATGAGATTTTGGAGTACAACTCACCTTAAAATGCTCTTGGGCAATGGAAATAAGATCCAGACATAAAAATAAAATGACAGATATAAAACAGAGAGTCACAGATTCTCATAGTTCAGAGACATTGGGAATCTTCTATTTAAATACATATGTAGATGAAGGCATATGCACATAGACATATAAATACATAGAATAATAGAGTATAATTTTTAGAAGCAGAGTCTTTGCAGAGAGAATTTAATTTCACATTTTTGTACAATTATTAAAGTATAGCCTTGGAAAAGTTACTTAATATCACTATGTCTCAGTTTTGTCATCTGTAAAACAGAAGTGTGAAATTTACCACCTTCTGTTATTTTGAGGATTAAATGAGTTAATATGTGTAAAGCACTGAGAAGTGGATTATTGACTGCACGATACACACTAATTATTATCCTTAATACTTTCAAATTATAAGTAAGGGACATCAAATCCCAAGTGTTTCATGAATTATCATGTTCAAACAGTATAACCTTTTCAAGTTTCATTGTCCTGAAGCCCAGATCCTCTTGGGATATAAAAAATTAATAGCACTGTCTCTAGAGTTAGACTGGCTTGAGTTTGAATACTAGCTCTTACCTAGTGTGCTGGAATTTTTCTAACATCTTCAAAACTCAGTTTTCTCATGCATAATAAAATAATAGTTAATTCTTAAGATTGTTTTGAGGTTGGAATAATTCTTTTTTTTGAGACAGAGTTTCACTTTTGTTGGCCAGGCTGGAGTGCAATGGTGCATTCTTGAACCTCCGCCTCCCAGGTTCAAGCTATTCTTCTGCTTCAGCCTCTCTAGTAGCTGGGATTACCAGTATGTGCCAACACATCCAGCTGATTTTGTATTTTTAGTAGAAATGGAGGTTCTCCATGTTGGTCAGGCTGGTCTCGAACTCCCAACCTCAGGTGATCCACCCATCTTGGTTTCCCTAAGTGCTGGGATTACAGGCACAAGCCACTGTGCCAGGCCCAGAATGATATTTTTAGAGCATTATTCTCAATGCCAAACACAAAGTCAGCACCTAACAGTGTCAATGATGCTGGTGATGACCATTAGATCGTGATCATTCTGCTTGTTTATTCTCATGTAAGTGCTGTTTCTGTGAAAAGAACTATTTAAAATTCTTTGAACAAACACTTCAATTTCTTAATGGGAAAGAACAATGTAGTATAACTTTTTTTACTGTGTTGCTAATGTTTTGGACTACCTCTAATTCTCATAGATGATCTTTTTCCAATCTAATTACACACTACTAAAAGGAAAAGAGAAATTAAATCAGCATCAATACATGCTTTAAACAATAAAACATCCAGAAAGTTATTTCAGAATACATTGAGTTTCAATAATTAATGACTCATTGATAGAAATAGTGGTTAATATATCACAATTGAGTCCTAGGCCATATTTCAGATACATAACTAATATTTAAATATAATATATTATACTCTTGACATTTCTGCAGACAACTCATGATCTAAAGCCCATGATTTATTCACATCTGTTATAACACATTCTTATAATTTATTCGGAAGAAAGCAATCTGCATTAATCATTTATTAATTATTAATAAAATATAAGTGCTGCATTAAAGGACTGCTGTTCAAAAATAACCTTTTCTGGAAGCCAAGGACTTATTTATTTTCACCCTGCAATTTGTAAAGATTAATCACCTTTTAAGGCATTGTCCTCCATTTTGACCCTGTGAGCCTTTAGGGGAATACTTCTCATATTCAGATAGGAGTGCATCTGTTAGGGATTGAATTGTTTCTCCTAAAAGAGACATGTAGAAGTAGAAATTCCTGCTAGCTCAGAATGTGATCCGATTTGTAAATAAACTGAAGCAGATATATTTAGTTGAGGTTATGCTGCAGTAGGATGGGCTCCTATTCCAATATGACTGGTGCCCTTACAAGAATTTGTGTAGACACAGAGACATGGGGAGAATGTCATATGAAGATGGAGGCAGAGATTAGTGTATTAGAGTGATGCATTTATAATCCAATAAATGTCAAAGATTGCTGGCCATCACCACAAGTTAGGAGACAGCAATAGAACAGAGTCCTGAGGCCAGGCATGGTGGCTCATGCCTGTAAACCCAGCACTTTGGGAGGCCAAGGCAGGTGGATCATCTGAGGTCAGGAGTTTGAGGCCAGCCTGGCCAAGATGGTGAAATCTCATCTCTACTATAAAATACAAAAATTAGTCAGGTGTGGTGCATATGACTGTAATCCCAGCTGCTTGGGAGACTGAGGCATGAGAATCGCTTGAACATGGGAGGCAGGCAGAGGTTGTATTGAGCCAAGATCAAGGCACTTCACTCCAGCTTGGGTGACAGTGAGACTCTGTTTAAAAAATAAAAATAAAAAAAGGACAGAGTCCTGAGTCCTGGGGGTGGGGGTGGGGGGGGGAAACCTAAGCCTTCCAATACCTTGATTTTAGACTTCTAGTCTCTATAATTGAGAAATAATAATAATTTTATTGTCATTTAAACTATCCAGTTTGTTAACCTTTGTAACAGGAGCTCTAGGAAACTAATACAGTGTCCTTTTACCACCTTTTCCAGCATTCCCACAAAGGTCTCCAAAGGCTTGTCTAAAGAAAATAAACAAACAAGCAAATTGCAAAATGATCTAAAATGATAAAGGGAGAATAATCATGACAAAAAAGCAGAGCATCGGTGAATTGCAGAACAACCTCAAGTGGCTTACTATATGTGCAATTAGAATTCCTAAAGAAAATAAAGGGAAGAAGAACATAAATAATATCGCAGAAATAATGGCAGAAAAATGTTTGCATTTTACGTAAATAATAAAGCCACAGACTAAAGCTTATGAACCACGAAACATGAAGAATGCTACACCAACACAAATTGTAACATGCTGCTTAAAACCAGTGTAAAATGAACACCTTAAAAGAACCAGAGAGGAAAAGATACAATACACAGAGAAGAACAAAGATATGAATAACAGAATAGGCTGGGCACAGTGGCCTGTAATCCCAACACTTTGGGAGGTCAAGATGAATGCATTGCTTGAGCCCAGGAGTTTGAGACCAGCCTGGGCCACACGGTGAAAACCAGTCTCTACAAATAAATACAAAAATTAGCTGGGCTTGGTGCTGCCTGTCTGTAGTCCCAGCTACTCAGAAGGCTGAGGTGGAAGAATCATTTGAGCCTGGGAGGTGTAGGTTGCAGTGAGCTCACATGATCCCAGTGCACTGAAGCCTGGGCTGTAGAGTCAAACCATTCAAGAAAAAAAAAATGTCAGAAAACAATGGGAATAAAAAAAAAATTAATGTGCTGAAGGAGGAAACACCACATACACACATACACAGATACAGACACACACACACACACACACACACACACACACGAGAACTTAAATTCTATGGCTAGAGAAAATGTTTTCCAAAAAAATAAGATAAAGTAAAACATTGTAGATCTTTAAAACTTAAAAGAATTATCACCAGCAATTTGGCAGTGCAAGAAGAAAGACAAAGTCCATGGAAATCTGAACATACACAAATAAAACATCATTAGAAATGATTACCACATGGGTAAATGCTAAGGTAGTTTCTCATCATTTAAATCTTTGAAATGGATAATTAGGTCTTTAAAGCAAAATTAGTAACAATATGTTTTGGTGTTTATAATATATGCTGACAAAGCATGGTGAGAGGAATAAATGGATACACTCCTTTTAGGTCCTTATACTGTACAAGAAGTGGTATAATTTTACTGAAAGACTCTAGTAACACATATGTATAAGTTTTATATGTATGTTATATACATGCACACACACACACATGTGTATCAAACACTAAATATAATCATACCTAAATCAAACTCTAAAATAAAACCAAAAGGAGATGTAACGAATAAACCCAATATGCCAACAAAGGAGATAAAATGGGAATTTGTATCATGTCAACTGATGCAGAAAACACATTTGACAAAATCTTATATCAATTCAAAATCAAACATCTAAATAAACTAGAAATAATAAGAAATCTTCTCAACCAGATAAAGCACATCCTGAAAAATATCTGCCAATAACATACTTTAATAGTGAAAACTGGATGCTTTGTTCCAAAGCAACATTAAACACTCTCACTGCTTGATTTCAACATCATACTCAGATTCTCTAGTCAGTGTAATAGATGTGAAGAGAAAATCAAAGTTGTCATATTTGAAAGTAAAAAAACAGAAATTTATTTGTAGTCAACATAATTTACATTATAAGAAAATCATAAGGAATCTACAAAAAAAATTTTAGAAGAGGTGAATTTAGCAACATTGTAGTATATAATGTAATAAACAAAATCCAATTGTATTTCCAGATACTGATATAGAAATACTAGAAATGGAAAATAAAGATTCCCTTTATGTCAGACACATTAAATAAATATTCAGGGATAAATATGAAAAACTATATATGATTCCAGTACACTGAAACCTATACAATATTTTTGAGAGAAACAACAGCAAGAAGTAAATTAATGGAGAGATATTCTCATTTTCCTGGATCAGAAGACTCAAACTGATAACTTATCAGTTCTCTCTAAATTATAGATTCAACACAGTCTCAGTCAAAATTCCAAGAAAGTATTATTTTCTTTTAGAAAATGACAAGCTGATTTTAAACTCCACATAGAATTGGAAAGAACTTAGATTATTGAACACAAAATTGAATGAGAACAACAAATTAGTGAGACTTACACTGTCTCAGTTCAAGACATGTTACAAAGTTACAATAACTAAGAAAAATGTAGTATTGGTGACAATAGAGAGATCAATGGTACATACTAGGGCCCAGATACAGATCAGACATATTTGGCGGAATAATCTTCAACAAAGCTGCAAAAAAAAGTTAGTGGAGAAAAATATCCTTTCATCAAATGGCGCAAAAACACCTGGGTAATAGGGGTGTGTGTGTGTATGTGTGTATACACACATTTGGATATATATATCCAAAAGTAAAAAAAGAACGTTTTGCCTCCATACCTTATAATGTACAAAAAATTAACTCAAAATCAATCATAGACTTAAATATAAAGCCTAAAACTATATAAATGTCTAGAGTAAAATACAATAAATCTTCATGACTTCTAGTTAGGCAAAGCTATTTAAAGATATGACACAAAAGCACAATTCATAAAAGAAACAAAATGATACATTGGACTTCAAAATGTCTGCTTTTTGATGGATCCTGTTATGAAACTAAGCAGGTAAGGCACAAAATTAAAAAGAAAAAAAATTGCAAATACCATAAAGGAATTGTATACAGAATGTATAAAGACTCAAAACTCAACAAATAAGCAACCCAATTAAAAATGTGCAAAAATGTGAACATACCCGTTACTGAAGAAGGGTATTGTTTTTGTTTGTTAATGACAAATAAGCATGTGGAAAGAAATTCGGCATCATTAATCCTTAGGAACATGTAAATTTCAAGAGATAGAACATACCTCTAAATGGGCTAAAATTAAAATTTCTGAATATTTCAAGAGTTGCTGAGGATTTAGAAGAATCAGAACTCTCAGATACTGCTAGTGGAAATAATAAATATGACCTCTTTGGGGAGCAGTTTGCACTTCTAGGTACTTAACAAAGAGATAAAAAGCATAGATCCATAACGATATTTGCACATAAATGCTCATAGCAGCTTTCTTTGCAAGATCCAAAACTTAGAAAGAACTTAAATATTCATAAATAACAATGAAAAGATACAAACTATTATATGCATCTTGGAATAATAGTGGTGAGAAAGAACAAGACAAGGAGTACATTCTATGTGATTTCATTTACATATGTAATTCCAGAAAATACTAAATAACGTAATGACAGATGTAGATCAGTCAATGCTTGGGTACCAGGGAGAGTGAGTGGGAAGGAGGAATTATAAATGAGCATGGGGAGTTTGGATGTTATTGGATACATTCATTATCCTATCTGTGCTGATGGTTATATATATATATATACACACACACATATATATATATATATATATACATATATATATATAACTACATACATATGCAGTTTGTTGCATACAAATTATACCTAAATAAAGCTATTTAAAGTCACATAGACTTACTTCTTGGGAGGTGGCTTCTTCCTAGGATGGTAAGAGTGGGACAGAATAGGTTTATTAGTCTTATGGTTATAGGGTTCCCCATACCTGGTTACACAAAAGAATTAAAAAGAGTGCCTTTCCATCAAGATATCTCCAGCACATTTTGTTATCTGCCTCTTCTGGTCCTCACTTCCCATTTTATTTGAACCATCTTTCTCCTTTTCCCCTGAAGTCCATACCTTTGTTCTATTTCCAGTAGTTTCTCCTCATTAGGAGCCTCTGACTTTTGCTGGTTATTCAATATATCCCTGAGAATTCAAGCCATTCCAGACAATCAGACCTTCCCACACGATCCTTACACCTTATGTAACAATATAAAAGAGAGCCCTAGAGCCCTTTGAACTTACCTATGTACTGGAACATCTGAAGCCCACTCTCAAAATTTACTGTAGTACTCAGAAACCCAGTTGTGGCCGCTACTCTCAGGAGGGAGCCCTTCTTTAGATAATGAGTGCTTGTTAACCATTTTTCTATTCCACAGCTTTCGGATGATCAGAAGCTCCCATTGTCACACCTCAGCTTGTGCCTGCATGGCGGTCTTAACCCACATACCTCTTGTTACTCTTGGTGTTTGGCCTTACAGTTTCTATCTTTTGCAAGAATACTTTCTCCCCCAGTTTTCATCATTTTTGTTGTTGTTGTTTTAAGATGTTGGCTTTTATTTATTTATTTTAGTTTTTCTTTGGCGGGGGGGTGGTAGTTCTCCTAGCTGCTTTCTGTATTAGGAGATTTGAAAATATTAAGACTAATGCTATTGCTGCCATATCGCTCTCTCATTAATCCTTCTAATTACATTTTACAAATAATCTTTTTATTTCAGAACACTTTTAGATGTTTGGAAAAGTTTTGAATGTAATAGAAAGTTGCCTGACACCAAACTCCCCTATTAAAATCTTATATTAGTTTGATAGATTTGTCACTAACAGCATTCATGCTTAATTCAAATTTCCTTAGTTTTAACCTGATGCCCTTTTTCTGTCCCGTTAAGATATCATATTACATCTAATCATCATTACTTCTTTAGGTTCTTCTTGGCTGTGTCAGTTTCTCAGGCATATCATGTTTTTACTGTTGTTGTTGTTGTTACTACTTATCAACTGTCTTTGTATTTTCAGTAGACTGTTTAATTCATGGGGAAGATTTTCATGTTTTCCCAATTCACTGTTGTATCCCAATTACATTGTGCTCATAGTTATGTTGAATAAATAAAAGATGGAAAATAAATAAATGTATTAGTTATATGTGGTCAGTCTGATTTTTCCTTATGAATGAAAAGCTAAAATTGGTATTATATATACCTTTAAAGAAAACATGAAGAATGAATAAATATATATAAATATTATTTTGTAGGCAATTCTTTACTGCATGCATGATATATGACAGAAAATGTTTTGTAAAACAATTACTTTGTACTAAAATATTTACAGATCACTGATGTCATTCATCATTTATACTTTATGAAAGTTAAATTAAGTTCAAAATAAGGGAAGCTTCTGGATGGTAAAGTGGCTTACAAATTGAACATATAACTTATAAATTAATTATGATGAAGATCACATTAAATTTTATTATTGTTTAACAGTAACTATTTTTTAAAATATTTGTTCATTACCAATTTCCCTGAACTCTCTAAAATCATATTAAATATATATGTATATGCCCTTTATTTAACACATTTAAATAGCAGTATAATCACAAATGCAGCTCAAAATATGGGCTTCTTCTTCGCTTCAAAGGAATTCCACTGCTTCTTGATGTGTAGTTTTATGTCCAGGTGGAACAGTTTGTAGTTTCCAAATGACCATCTGTGGAAACCTACACATTTTTCAGTCATTCTTTCCTCTTAAAAGTAATGAACAATTTCTGGGGGGCAAGTGAATAAGCTGCCTGTGGTTTATTGATATAAAACTGCTTTTTTTTTTTTTTTTCCACCACAGTAAGAGTGGGAGTCCTGTAGATGACAAATTGTTGTAGTCAGGAACAGCAAGTATATCAGGAACATGGAGACAAGATGACTACAATAAATCCTGCAATGCCTGTCCTCAGTGAAAGTTTAGAAACATCAAACTTGTTACCAAAGCAATTCCCTTTCTCCCTTTCACTGAAGAGAAAGAAGAGTTAGCTACTTTTCCTAAGATAATATCAATGTATCAGGTCAACTATTTATAAAGTTATCGTTTGTGCCTATGGTCAAATTCACATAAAAGTATACATGGAACACTGCCTCTAGATCTATATATCAAACTTTGAGAGGGATATAGGTCAATAAAAGCAAAATAGAAGATATTAAAAGTGGTAGGACATAAACTTTTACTACTTGTTACATATCATTTACATGCAATGTATATTTATTACTCCTTGTAGATAAAACATGAGGTATTTAATATATTATTACTATATACATTTTACAGAAAAAAAAGGGAGTTAAATTTTCCAAGAATATATTATAAGCAAATGGAGTAGTTGGGTTTTCAGTCCACATCTGCCTGACTGAAGAAGCGAGAATCTATTTGTGGTACTACGCCTGGCTGCCATAAGAGAAAAAAAAAACATACTGGATGGCTTAAATAACATAAATTTATTTCTCACAGCTCTGGAGGCTGGATGTCCAAGATCAAGGTGTTGGCAGATTTGGCTTCTTCTGAAGCCTGTCTCCTTGCCTCGCAGATGGTTGCCTTCTCACTGTGTCCTTGCATAATCTTCCCTCTGTTCATGTGATGCCTGGTGTCTCTTCCTCTTTAAGGATGCCAGTCCTATTGGATTATGGTCCCACATTTATAATCTCATTTAACCTAGATTACCTCTTTCAGGATCCTCTCTCCAAATACAGTCACGTTGAGAATTCAGGCATCAACATATGAATTTGAGGGGACAGACACAATGCAGCCCATACTACTACTAAATTAGAGTCTACAATAAAACTAGAGAAATGCTTGATGAAAAGGAGACTCCTTGGACCTAAGAATAAAATACTAGATTAAGAAACTTATTTAGATGGCTGTAACACCAAAGGAGGATTTGACTTTTTCTATGTGGTTTCAGAGGATTCAGCTACAACTAATTTGAAGAAAGTACAAGAAGACATATTTTGGCTTTCAAAACAAAAAGGATCACTACAGTGCCCAACCATAAAGTGAATGTCCTCTACATGGTGACCTCCTGGTCTTCAAAAAAGTTGATATTCAGAACAGAGTCAAAACCTGCACTCTTCTTTGTGGGAGCACTAGCCATATGTAACTATGAAAATTAAGGTTCATTAATTTGCATTTCTCTAATGATTAGTAATGGCTAGCATTTTTTCATACATTTGTTGGCCATGTGTATGTCTTCCTTTGAGAAGTGTCCATGTCCTTTGTCCATATTTTAATGGAGTTGTTTGATTTTTGCTTGTTAAATTGTTTATGTTCTTTACAGACTCTGGATATTAGATCTTTGTCAGATACCGAGTTTGCACATATTTTTTACCATTCTGTAGGGTGTCTGTTTACTTTTTTGTTAGTTTCTTTTGCTGTGTAGAAGCTCTTTAGTTCAATTAGGTACCACTTGGCAATTTTTGTTTTTGTTGCAATTGCTTTTGGGGACTGAAGTCATATATTATTTTCTAACGCCAATGTCCAGAATGGTATTTCCTAGGTTTTCCTCTAGAATTTTTACAGTGTAAGTTGTTAGACTTAAGTCTTTAACTCATCTTCAGTTGATTTTTGTGTATGGTGAGAAGTAGAGGTCTGTTTTATATCTTCCGCATATGGCTAGCTAGTTATCCCAGTTCCATTTACTGCATAGGGAGTCCTTTCTCCTTTGCTTGTTATTGTTGACCTTAAGATCAGATAGTTGTCATTAGGAGACTTTATTGCTGCATTCTTTATCCTATTCCTTATTCTATGTGTCTGCTTTTGTACCAGTACCATACTGTTTTGGTTACTTTAGCTTTGTAGTATAGTTTGAAGTAGGATAATGTGATGCCTCCCACTTTGTTCTTTTTGTTTATAATTGCTTTGGCAAATCAGCCTCTTTTTTTTTTTTTTTTTTTTTTTTTTTTTTTTTTTTTTTTTTTTTTTATTTTTTTTTTTTTTTTTTTTTTTTTTTTTTGGTTCCACATGAATTATAAAATAGTTAGAATAGATATATTAAGAGAGAGAAAAATGTTTTTTAAGACAAAGCCCCAAATTAGCTGTCCTTTAATGCTGCAGAACCCCCACCTAAAAGAATAGCAATTGCTTTGATGGTCTGAGCTGGGGCCCTCAGCTGAGGCTTCTTATAGAAGCAGCATAGCTGCATGTATATGTGACTATTTCCTATTTTACTGTTGTTTAGATTTAGTACTTATAAATAAATACACACAGTAAGGATTAATTGAACATTTTTGATAAAAATGTTTTTTCTTTCCTAATTCTGTGAAAAATGATGTTGCAGTTTGATAGAAATAGTGTTGAATCTGTAGATTGCTTTTGGTAAGTATGGCCATTTTAACAATGTTGATTCTTCTGTTCTATGAACATGGGATGTTTTTTCATTTCTATTATTAATGATTTTTTTCTGCAATGTTTTTGAGATACCATCTCTGCCAGTCACAATGGATATTAAAAAAAGAAAAAAAAATGATAGATGTTGGTGAGGTTTTGGAGAAAAGAGAATGCTTCCACACTGTTTGCGAGAGTATGTATTAGTTCAGCCACTGCCGAAAGCAGTTTGGAGATTTCTCAGGACTTCAGAACTTCCATTTAACCCAGCAATCTCACTACTGGGTATATATCCAAAGGGAAAAAAATCATTCTACCAAAAAGATGCATGCACTTGTATATTCATCAGAACACTCTTTACAACAACAAAAACCTGTAATCACCATAGCTGTCCATCATCAGCAGACAGAATAAGGAAAATGTGGTACATAAAAAATAACAAATTCATGTCCTTTGCAGCAATGCAAAGGCAGCTAGAGGCCATTTCCTAAGTTAATTAATGCAGAAACAGAAAACTGATTACTGTGTTTTCTCCCTTATTCTCACTTAAAACTGGGAGCTGAACCTTGAGTATGCGTGGACATAAAGTTGGAAACAATAGACACTGGACACCGTGGACTACTGAGGAAAGGAGGGGTGGAGAGTGAGGGTTGAAAAACTATTTTGGGGGTACTATGTTCACTACCTTGATGGATCATTCATACATACACCAAATCCCAGCAACACACAGTTTGCCCATGTAACAAATTTCACATGTACCACCTGAACCTAAAATAAAAGTTGGAAAAACAATAAAAATTAATAAACTAAAAATATATTAAACATTTAGTCCTTTAGTTGCCCTCGTGAAATTTCAAGTCTTCAATAGGCATATAAAATATTAACTAAAAAAAATTATCACTGAGATCTACAAACATAGATTCATGTTTTCTTCCCTATTTCTTCTCTTTTTTAATCTTAGCAGTGTTTATATCTCCAGAATATTGGCGTGTTCACATTTGTGACACACTAGATGCAATTTTTTGAGACTATTTTTTTCTTTATTTTAATTTTTTTTACTTTTATTTTTTGATACAGAATATCACTCCTTTGCCTAGGCTAAGTGCAGTGGTGCATAGGGCTTTTTTTTTTTTCCCAAATAGGTACTCCCCAGTTACCCCCTTTGTATCTTTCCTACCTGATAAAAATTTAAAGGGAAAGTCTCAGTCTCTTTCCTGAATCATCAAGAATAAAACATCTAGGGAGGGAGGTTTGGTCATTGACTCGAATCTGCCATTATCCAACTACAGTTACATGGAATCGAAAGTTTGTGAACTTTTTTTTCTTATTCATGAAAGTGATAGAAAAAGTTGTTTACTTCAGTTATGTCTTATAAAAAGTACAAATACAGAGGAGAAAAATGAGATGTAGAAAGAGAATACTAACAGTAAATGTCAGATTTCAAACTAGGATCCATAGTTCCCAATTCAACCATATTGATTCCTTTTCAAAAGTGATCTCCTTCTTCCATCAGTCCTTTAAAAATAAATCTATATAATTAAGTCACTGCCCCTTTCCCCTTCTCTGATAATTATTGAGAAACAATGAGTTTGTTATAATTTTCAGAGTTAGATATTCAAATAAATATTTAAAAAGATATATTAATGCCATTTAAAAAATTATCATCAAATATTTTTGAGCATCAATCACATTTAAAAAACAAATTTCTACTTCTACTATTTTAAGAAAATATAAAGTTATTCAAAAATTTTTTGTATTAATATCAATTTAAAATTCCAAGATAATATAAAACTATGCATTTGTTGAACTGATTGTATATACCTATATTTATATCTTTATATGTATCTATATTCATATATATTCATCTATATCTATATCTAGATATACATATGTGTCATTATAAACATGCATATAGAGATAAAGATGTATCTATAAATATAGGTGGACTTTGATGTAGAGGTACCTCTATTTATTAACATTATTAAAGAACCATTATTAAATTAAAATAATTTAAAATTATAATAATTATAAAATTATATTATTAATTATAATTATGCAGCAATCTCTTGATTTTAATTTTGATTAAAAATAATAACATTATATTGTATGGAAAGTCACTTCTCTAACTGGTAAAAAGTTTCTAGAAATTATCCTGGCCTTCAAGGAACTTATCTTCTAAAAAAGAGTCCAACATTTCAGTTTTTTTCATTACAGAATACTGTAAGTGCTATAATAGAAATATACACAGAAACTAATTTATTAAAGAACAAAGTCTACTTCAAACAGAAAGCATTCATAACAGAGCCGACAATTCTTTTTGGACTTGAAAGCAGAGTAGGATTTCAAAAGGAAAATACATTTTCTGAAAAGATGAGTGCATGCATTTTTGTAAGATAATCTTGGCCTCACTGTACATGGTACCCAGAACAGTGCTTCTCAACCTTGACTTTCTATTTAAATCACCTGGGGAACTTTTAAAATAGACCTGTCACAGTCCCTGCCCCTAAGACTATGTATGATTTGATTGATCTCAGGAGAGACCTGCTTATAGGGATTTTAGGAGCTCTCTGGGAGATTTTCATGAGCAGCCAAGGTTGAGAACCATTGCTTTAGATGATAGTCAAGAGATTCTATGAGGGGAAAATTGGCTATGTTACAGGGCTGTTGTAAAAATCTACTATTTATAAAATGATGTTACTCAGGAGGCTTCATAATAATTTAATAAAATTCGTTCTTTTGTAGATAAAGGGGAAACACAAAAATTTACTGCCTTATGTAAGATACAAACAGAGTGCCCATTCCAGTGCCTAGCAAATAAAAGATGAGGAAAATAAGCTAATATTTTATTGAGTAGCTGTTATAAGTTTAAGACTGGCATAGAAATGATCACAGAAATAATCTTAATTTATCTTTACATAAATTTCTTTAGGTTGACTTGCCTGTTTCCCACATAATAATTTTATATATGTACATATGCATGTGTACATAGACACCAAGGTATAGAACTCTTAAATGCTAACATTGTACTAACAACCACTTTGTTTCCAGGCAAATGTTATGAAAACACTTTCCTTTTTAAGTGTCAACAGCACTATTGATGCCACAACTTGACATAGCCTGGGTTAAAACAAAGGCCAGATCTTCAAATGTAACCCAAGATTATCACCGCATTGCAAGGTGACATGCTTATCACCAAATGACAGCATTCACGTTGGTGGACTGCCTGGTGCAATGCATTCAGACAACACATGCTCCAAGAGTAATATTTTTTAATTAGCAAAGAACAGAACATAAAAAGGGAAAACTTAAGCTCCTAAGGAAGTTCTTTTAAGTTTTATCTGAACAAATGATGACAGACACCTACAAGACTCTTTCAGTTCTGGCCCCTGTTCACTCTTCAGCTTAATTTCCTGCCACCGTCTTCTCCCCTTACTGGCTCAGAACACACTGGGCCCCTTCACCATGCTTGTCATCTTCACACGCTATGAAGAAAACCGCACTCTTTGTAGCTCCAGGCATTTTCATGAGCTGTTCTCTCTTTCACGTTATCATCTTGGACAGTTTAATTTTATATTTCTCTTGTTTTCTGTTGGTGTCTCTATTTTTTCTCAGAAAATATATTGCAAGTTTTAATTATGCCTTCCAAATATAAGCCCCATGAGAATAAGGAAGTAATTTACTTTGTTCATTGCAGTGTAAGAAGTACCTAACACAAATTTCTTTTTAGTAGTCACAAATAGTTTTTCAATGAATATAACAAATGAATAAAGAAATACAGCTCCAGCATATATGTAATATAGAAAAAAATCTAGCAATTGAAGTAGAGCTTCCATGAGTAGACCTTTGCCCAAAATGTTCATGGATTATAGGAGTGTATAATGCAATGTGCAGTTTCTCTTTCAGCTATGAAAAAAAAAATCAATTAAAATATAAATCATTAAAAGGGCAGAAGGCAATTAAAAGATCTTTGGCCCAAAATAGTTAATATCAAATGATTTTATCAAACATGGAAAATTACAGGTTCTGTTATTAGAGGATAATAGAATTCTTGTAAATTATTCAAAGAGAACAAGACAGCAACATGTGAATTAAATATGAAATTAGAAAGTAACTAGTTTTTTTAATGGTGATATTATTTGTTTTAAAATAAATACCAAGCATGATGGTTAAATTAACCTGATTCATGGACATAAAAAGCATGCCTAGTTCTTAAATAAAAGTATAATGGAATTGAGTTATGACCTTCATGGCAGACTACCATGAATAGCCATTTCTACAACCCTGTCTCATGCCTCTGCATTTGTGATATAAATAATTTGAACTGTAAAAGTTAGATAATGGAAGACTGTTGAAAAGCAATGATTTGTCTGTTATAAAATAAGAATGTCACACATCATGAGGGCAGATCAAGAGATATGATCCTCACGATACGGAAAAAGATATTAACTGTGGAAATTATGTTAACTACTTTCTAAATGTCATTCATTCATTATGTTCATGCTATATAAGAAAAAAAATCTATTATCTCTTAATGCTTACTGGGCCAAGTAAATACCATCTTGCTGAAATAATTAAATCCTTTTAATAGGAGCATGTTTGATTTTGTTAAATTTATTTTTAGATATTAAAGTTTTAAATGGTTTAAAGTTTCAGAGCTCTGAGTAAAAAGGTCAGTGTTAATCTGTGCTTATTAGAGTGTGTCTCACTTCAGTTATATAAATAATACAAACGATAGATACATACAGAAAAGAAGTCAGATTGAATATGCATTAAAAGCCAATATGCAATCAACAGTTGTAAAATGGTGACTTGGTTAATAGTACTGAGCACATTCTTGCTTTTCGTGGATTACCATTCACAATTCTAATTTGTGAGACAAGTATTTTATGATCTATTACCATGAGTATTTTCTGATGTATTTATTTAAATCACAAAACTTTTGTGAGATTACTGTGCAGTATCTGCAATGCCAGGAGAAGACCCTCAGCTCACCATGGCTTGGCAGTCTTCCACCCTTACTTGGGTATGAGAAACTTCAGACACTTTAACTTCAGGTATATGAGAAACGATGTCAGGTCTATCAGAGACTACATGAAGAGGTGGAAGGAGTTGGACACTTCTTAAGAATGTTGTGTCTCCTGGATTATTTTAGTATTTTGTAAAATTCTGATTTTATTACAAATTAGTGATGATTAGGAATTAAAACTGGGTAAAACCATAAAAGCAAGTATTTCCTTAACTCTTGTTAGGTGTAAGGATGTTTGCTGGATCCTAAGGGAGGGGAAAAATGTAATAAGAATAAGGATGTGTCTATTAAGTTGATGTATAAATTCATATCTGTATATGGCAAAGTAAGTTTTATCACCATAAATATAACACATTTGTAGGGCTTACGAAGAATGTTGGCATTTATGAAATGTTACTTTAAACGTTTTCTGAAGTGTTTCCCATAGAATACTAATTTTGGAAATGCCTTGGCACATGTTAAATTAATACATGTTTTTAATTAAATTATTGATTCAATGTTTTAAGAAAAAGACCCCTCATCAATATATATTAAATCTCCTTTTTAGCTGGGCATGGTGGCTCATGCTGTAATCCCAGTAGTTTTGGAGGCCAAGGTGAGCAGATTGCTTAAACCCAGGAGTTCTAGACTAACCTGGGCAACATGGTGAAACCCTGTAACTACAAAAAAATATAAAAATATTAGCAGGGTGTGGTGGCATGTGTCTGTAGTTCCAGCTACTTGGGAGGCTTAGACGGGAGGATTGCTTGAGTTGGGGAGACAGAGGTTGCAATAAGCCAAGATCACACTACTGTATTCCAGCCTCGGTGACAGAGTGAGAGACTCAGTCTCAAAAAAGAAAAAGAAACCATCTTAGTAATTCACAATGCATATTATTTTGGGACTTCCAACAATCTTTGACAAACTAAAATCTATTCAAAGATATTCACCACGGCTGGGCATGGTGGTTCATGCCTGTAATCCCAGATCTTTGGGAGGCCAAGGCAGGCAGATCACAAGGTCAGGATTTCAAGACCAGCCTGGCCAACATGGGAGAAACCCCATCTCTACTAAAAATACAAAAAAAATTAGCTGGGTGTGGTGGCACATGTCTGTAATCCCAGCTATTCCCAAGGCTGACGTAGGAGAATTGCTTGAACCTGAGAGGCAGAGGTTGCAGTGAGCTGAGATCATGCCACTCCACTCCAGCCTGGGTAACAGAGTGCGACTCCATCTCAAAAAAAAGAGATATTCATCACAACATTTTCTCAAGTTTTTCGGTATGTAATACACACACACACAAACACACACACACAGTACCTAACAAGTTAATAATAATTGGATACACACACACACACACACACACACACACACACACACACATATCATCAATATCATCAATTATTTTGGGAAAAAATAAGCAAAAAACATGTTTTATTCAACTCACTTTGAAAAATACTGCTAGATTTTTTAAAAGTTTTATTACTGTATTAGCAGTTTACAACAAAAAGTCTGATACAGACATTATTAGCAGGAGTAGTCATTCAAATATTTTAATTTTTTATGAGCATTAGAAGCTTTAGACAAGGAAATGTCTTTGTTAAACAAACTATTTTCTTTAAAACACAGAAAAAGTAATTGGTAATTTACTACTTGTTCTCTACAATGATCAATAGCTTTTATATTGATGTTGTGGAGGTGCTCATTTGATTCAACATTTATCCAAGACATATTTATGTATCGCTAGTCGTGTGCCTAAAGTACAACAAAGAATGAGAAGGCTCCTGCTCTCACGTGGCTCTCAGGCTTATGAAGGAGGTTGGAATTAGTATTAACATTGTATAGTAAGGGAGAAGATAGAGAAATGCATAGTGATCTAATAGGAAGTTCACTTTAGAGACATTGGGCATGGGAAGGGTGTAGGAGTACTTGATGCAGAAGGAGAACTGAAGCTGGCTTTTAAAGAACCAGTGAAAATACCTGTGCTGAATTTATGAGAGGAAATGTAGAGGTACCCCCAGTGAAAGATAGCATATTGTAAAATCAGACTGTGAGAAGCAGAAGAAGAGAGAGAAAGAAGAAGAGTAGAGGATCAGCTGTTGGTATCACAATGACTTAGGTTTATCTGAAACTTATGGACACTAATAGAGTGGAGAAAAAATGGGGTACGTGAAAGTAGAAACAGGCAGAAGCCACATCAATGAGTATCTTGTACTCCATGCAGGATATCTGAAGTACATATTTAAGACAAGGGTGAATCAATGAAAAGCTGAAAAGCAAGTGAGTAGTGTGACTCTAAAGAGGTAATTGATTCCCAGTGTTTCCTACCCTCAATGCCTAGACCCCCAAATTGGACAAATTCTAGAAGATAAGGCCAGGTGGAAACCTTCCACAGTGAATATTTATCAGTAAACTAATTTGTTTAAAAAATGTTTAATGGAAATGTGGAAATCTTAAGAAATCATTCTCATAGTAAATGATAAATTGTTAGGGCCATATGCTGGAATGTGGGAACAGAAATAAAAGTGATTTTTATTAAGCTCTTGAAGTGTGTGTCTCTTCAAGAGTTTAATACCAGTACCAATGCTTGGTATTGTTTCAAAAATAAAGATTAGCAATAATTTAATATATCCTTTATAGTTTTAATCACATAAGATGGCTGCAAGTGAGTTAAATGAGATAGTTTTTGAGTGCTCCTAAAACATATTTCTCTCATAGTAACATTAATAGTTTACTATACCTTTGTTGTTACTTCTTTACTCTGCTACATAAATTGAAATACTTCTAAGCCTGCAAACAACTGTCGATTGCCTCTCTTTACTCAATACATACCTTGGTAACTGACACATAATATGTGATAAATAAATACTTGTTTAAGCAATTCGTACAATCAAGTATCTAGGTTGATACCTGTCAAAATGGCTTTCAATAAAAGCATATTGTTAAATAGGATAACTTCATTATTTATATTCCAGGGATTTAGTTTCTTTATTTGTTCAATTCACTTCTGTCTCTAAACATATTTTTTTCTTCTCACTTTTAACTTAAAGTTTCCATATTTGCCTCACAAAACATCAGGGGCATAATGTGAAGATCTGGGAAAAGTAGAAAGGACCTTTAAATTCATGATAATTTCCTAGATTTCTCCTAAAGACGTGCTATAGAGGCCCTCTCATGAAGTTTAGAGGTTAGGAAAGAAAATAGGCATCAATACCTAAGTTTCAAGGAGAAATACAAAGGAAAAGTAACCCTTTAATATGGGAACTAAACTAGTTTTAGTAGCAAAACTGTATTGAAAGGACAATGGAAGACAGAGTCAGGTTTTCCTGTAATGTCTAATCCTATGTATTGTAAAATTTTACCATCTTTACCCATTGTTTGATTTTTAGTTTAATTAAATAAGAGTATCATTCTAACAAAGACATAGCCCTCTTAAATATATTTTGACATTTAAGCCCAAAATATGATTTTTACAGCTTAAAAAATGTGATATTTGTAGGTTTTACTATAATAATCGTTAAAAATCTCATTATGCAATTGTATATTTAGGTTACTTATATTATTTATAATGATGAATGGGATAACCTAATTGTATATTTAGGTTACTTATATTTGTTATGACTTGTCTGCTTTTTGGAAATAATGTGTTTGAGTTTCCAAAAAGCAGACAAGACAGAATTAGACATACAAGAAAGAGATACTGGGGAAAGGAAAGGTGGGGAGACTCTTGGAATAAAATGCAGGTCTGGCTTCCATGAGGGGAGAGACAGAAGGTAGGGTAATTGTGTTAGAAGATTCAGACTGCAGCACAGTTCCAGGAAAGTTTCAGCCAGATCACTGGGGAGTCCTCAAGCTAAGATAATCTATTCAAGGAGTTCTTCATCTGCCTAGATAACCCCCAAGGAACCCCATCATGCTCCATGGCTGACTTAGATAAACCCTCCAGAAGCTTAGCTTGATGCAAACTTTGTGGAAAATCCAGAAGGGTAGCAGTGAGTGTCTTCATATGTGCAGCAGGAGATGGGAGGAACATTTTTTTGTGACTTACATTATACATGGATCTTTGTTCTCTTTTTGTTCTTATGTGTCCAGATCCATAATGTTATCTTATAATTCTGTAAAATAGATATAAATATTTTAAAGATGCAGCATATGTATTTCCAAATCGTACAACATTAGGAGGGGGGCAAAGTATAATGTGATCATAAATAAAAGGCTTAAATGCTTGTTATTTTACACTTGTCATAATTGCATGATAATATTATTTTAAACTGTATGAGTTTGAAAATCATAAAATTATATTCAGATTTGATTCCAAAGATGTTTTGCTTTGTTTTGTTTTGTGAGGGTCTACTTTGGCATTGCCTGGTGCACAGTAGAATCGGAAACTCAGTTCTTAGCATTTGGGCCCAGAATTTTCATTCCTTTATAATACAGCATTTGTCTTCTCTTATTGCCTGACTAGGCTTAATGCCAGCCGTCGCTCAAAATTCCACCGATCCCAGCCTCTCCCACTCACTCGTTCACTCATTCAGCACTGTGCTGGGGCAGGGGTAGGTGAACATATGGAGGATCCCGCCTTTGGAGGATTAGAAACAACAGCAGCAGCAGGCCTGCTGGTGGGAAGCAGCATCTTGTTTGTTAAAGTCAACCCTCTTCCCACTGAAGCAGCCCCAGGCAGAGGGGCCACGCAGCCAAAAATGTCAGAAAACATGGAGTGTCCCAGACCTTCACTCAGATTGGCATTTCAGGCAGGACGACAGCCTTTGCCTAGGGAATGTCACTGCCGAATTTGATGACTCTTGGTAATTAATCAACAGCTTCAGTGAAGGTAGCTGGCTGTATCAGGAAGAGTGAACACAGATAATACTTCACATGAGTATAGAAGGAATTTAGAATTATTCTCAGCAAAGATGATAGAGGAACAAGGCCCTGCATCTACAAAGAAAATCAATATTCCTGCCATTGCTCTGTCACTGATTTTACATATAACCTTGAGCATAGGTGGGTCTCAGATGTCTCCTCTGTAAAATGAAGCAGGGAAGATGAGATCCCTAAGAATCCTTCCAGAGTTAACATTCTGTGCGACCCTATTAACATCTTCCATCTCTAGGAGACTGAGGCAGCTTGTTTTCATACTCACCTGAACTTGGGGTCATTTGAATTAATTTATCTGTCTCTCTTCACCTATATCTCTTCACTCAGCTTCCCTAGGGTTATGATTATTAAGGAGATATCTGAAGCAACATCCGAGGTATGGGTGTTTCACTCACTTCTCAAACACCACACTTCTTTATGCTTTTTATCTTCAGGAAGTGCCAATTGTCTGTACAAAATGCTTTTCTCAAAACTTCGTTATTCCTCTGACTTACAGATTCCCACTTACCTTTTAGGGTAATCAAGCAAAACTCCTGGAAACATTTCGTTAAAATCCGTCTCCATTTAGTGCCTCTCACACTCTTTCCCTGTGCTCTTACTTTAGTGTGTATATCCTTTATACTGACACTTATTCTCCTCTTTTGGAGATTACTATATTCTCTTCCTTTCTCTTCTCTTAAATTATTTATTTCAATTTAATTGTCTGACAGTTGAGATAAAACAATGCACTCAACTTATTCTGGTATAGACGAAGTAGTGGTTTTTGTTATTTTTGAATGAATAAGCTTGATTCTCATGACAAGAGAGAGTGTCAACTAGTTAATGTAAATGAATTAAGCTGAGCAGGGAGGATCCAAGATGGCCGCATAGGAGCAGCTCAGGACTGCAGCTCCCAGTGAGGGTGCAGAGGGTGAGTGGACGCCGCATTTCCAGACGGATTTTTATTACCCCCAGACCAGGAGATCCCCAGGCAGAGCAGCCCCACGGGTCGCCAGCGCGGCAGTTTCGGCTGGCGCGGCTGTTTGGCCTACTCGGCTGTTTCCGCCGGCGCGGCTGCTTTGCCGGCGCCCCGGCGCGGCGATTCTCCGCACAAAATCCACTGGTCTGTGCGCCCTTTGAACTGGCGAGTGGAGCTACGGGAAGGCAGATTAAAAAGGGGACTGAATCAGGGAGCCAGCCCAGGAGATTCCCAGGCAAAAAAGCGCTACGAATCTCAGCGCCGCTGTTTCAGCCCGCGCAGTGTGTCCCCGCAGGGGAAATCACACAGATCCCGGCGCCTTTTCAACAGGCGACTGGAACACCTGGGAGT
>PVKP010020972.1:0-39901 GCA_004027715.1 Plecturocebus donacophilus
TCATTTCAACCCTGGTGAATCTGACGATTATGTGCCTTAGGGTTGCTCTTCTTGAGGAATATCTTTGTGGTGTTCTCTGTATTTCCTGGACTTGAATATTGGCCTGCCTTGCTAGGTTGGGGAAGTTTTCCTGGATAATATCCTGAAGAGTATTTTCCAGCTTGGATTCATTCTCTTCGTCACATTCAGGTACACCTATTAAACGTAGATTAGGTCTTTTCACATAATCCCATATTTCTTGGAGACTTTGTTCATTCCTTTCTATACTTTTTTCTGTCATCTTGCCTTCTCGTTTTATTTCATTGAGTTGATTTTCGACCTCTGATATTCTTTCTTCTGCTTTGTCAGTTCGGCTGTTGAAACTTGTGCATGCTTCGCGAAGTTCTCATGTTGTGTTTTTCAGCTCCATCAATTCACTTATATTCTTTTCTAAGTTGTCCATTCTCATTAACATTTTGTTAAATCTTCTTTCAAGGTTCTTAGTTTCTTTGCATTGGGTTAGAACATGTTCTTTTAGCTCACAGAAGTTTCTTATTATCCACCTTCTGAAGCCTGATTCTGTGAGTTCATCACACTCATTCTCCGTCAAGCCTTGTTCTCTTGCTGATGAGGAGCTGCAATCCCCGGTAGGAGGAGAGGCATTCTGATTTCGGGTGTTCTCAGCCTTTTTGCACTGGTTTCTTCCCATTTTTGTGGATTTATCCACTTGTCGTCTTTGTAATTGCCGACTTTCAGATTGGGTCTCTGAGTGGACGTCAGGCTTGTTGGTGATGAAGTTTTTTCTGTTTCTTAGTTTTCCTTCGGGGGGCGCCCCTTCCCCACAGAGCTGGGCCTTCCCGGGTTCAGCTGTGCTTGTTCTCAGCCTCAGCGCTTCCAATTGCTGTTCTCCTTGTGGGGATGGGACCAGCCGAGCCCGACTAAAAGGGCATCCAGTCCTGTACAATCCACACCAAGAAGCGCCGCACCGGCCAAAAGAGTCGCACTGGCGACCCGTGTGGCTCCTTCGCGGGAATCTCCCAGTCTGTGGGCATCAAAAATTCGTCTGCAATTGCGGCATCCACTTGCTCTCTGCACTTTCACTGGGAGCTACAATCCTGAGCTGCTGCTATGCGGCCATCTTGGATCTCTCTCCGCCCGGTGATGAAGTTTTTTCTGTTTCTTAGTTTTCCTTTGGCGGATGCCCGTTCCACACAGAGCCAGACCTTCCCGGGTTCACTGTGCTTGCTGTGAAACTCTCAGTTCCCAGTGCTTCCAATTGCTGTTTTCCTTGTGGGGATGGGACCAGCCGAGCCCGTCCATCCTGTATACTCCGCACCGGGAAGCGCCGCGCTGGGGCACCGGCAAAACGGCCACGCCGGCCAAAAGAGTCATGCTGGCGACCCGTGTGGCTCCTCTGCCGGGAATATCCCGGTCTGTGGGCAACAAAAATTCATCGGAAAGTGCGGCGTACACTCGTTCTCTGCGCTTTCACTGGGAGCTACATTCCTGAGCTGTTGCTAATCGGCCATCTTGGATCTCTCTCCCAATGATTTTAAATGTAAAAAGTGAGGGTAACGGCAAATGCCCAGCAATGATAGACTAGATAAAGAAAATGTGGCACATATACACCATGGAATGCTATGCAGCCATAAAAAAGGATGAGTTCATGTCCTTTGCAGGGATATGGATGAAGCTGGAAACCATCATTCTCAGCAGACTAACACAGGAACAGAAAACCAAACACTTCACATTCTCACTCATAAATGGGAGTTGAACAGTGAGAACACATGGACACAGGGAGGTGAACATCACACACTTGGGCTTGTCAGGGTTGGGGGTCTAGGGGAGAGATAGCATTAGGAGAAATACCTAATGTAGATGATGGGTTGATGAGTGCAGCAAACCACCATGACATGTGAAAACCGATGTAACAAGCCTACGCGTTCTGCACATGTATCTCTGAATTTAAAGTATAATTTTAAAAAAAGTGAGGGTATGTTAGTTTACAATAGAGATGCTATATAATGACCTATTAAGTCATATTTTATTTCTTATTAGAATTTAATTCAAAGTGTTAAAAACGTTTTGGTTATTTGTATAAAATAATTAAGGTAAAGAATTTGATGTATTTAAGTATATTCAGCCTTGGGTGGTATCTCTCAAGCACTTTATAGATTGCAATGGTATCTAAGTTATTCAAATTTAAGAGAGAGGAATTTTGACATATTTCTGCTTATTAGAAGAATCTTAAATCTGAGTTTTAAAAAAGTCTAAATTTGGTTTGCAAATGATTTACTACAATACAAATTTCTTCTCAAAATAATAGAATGCACATATTCTTTCCATATAGGAGTGATTGAGGAAAGAAATTTTTTTAGTGCAAAGCTGCACTGAAAGATAAGGTGAAAATTTCCAGATCAGTGAGAAAGCTGATGAGAGCCAAGTGTCAATAGCTGGGACTTCAAACCAGCATGAGAATGGGAACTACATGTAAAACTTAGAACTTCTTTTCTCACATGAAGCTAGGTGTCCAGAACAGCTCTTTGTGCTAGTAGACCAGAGTGGAACACTTGTGTATAAGTGCTTGGGGTTGGAACCATAAATATGCTGCTTTTCTGGTACTCCTTGAGTAGAGCACAAAGACATGAAAATGGGACTAGCAGTGATTAGCCTCTGGTTTACTGTTACCTGAATGGGGCCAGACTTAAGACCACTTCAAGTCCTATGCAGGGTAGGTGGCCAGGCAGAAGTAACTAGTAAGTCCTTGTCAAGAAGGCCTGATCTGGACTATAGCAGGGAAAAGAGACGGTAAAAATCAATGAAATGAAGAGACTTAGGTTGGGCTTCTTGGTGTATGCTGCATGTCTTAGTAGTATTCTAGAAGAAAAGACTAAGGAAAATAAAGGCAAGGAAATTGTCAAAAAAGTAATAAATGAAAATGATGAAAGTCCTCACATTGAAAAGTCTCAAAACATACCAAGGAACAAATACTTTTTTTTTTTAAGTAGAGATGGGGTTTCACCATATTGGGCAGGCTGTTCTTGAACTCCTAGCCTTGTGAGCTGCCTGCCTTGGCCTCCCAAAGTGCTGGGATTACAGGAGTGAGCCACCACGTCCAGCCTGAACAAATACTTTTTTAAAAAATCCACATTTTGTCAAAAGGTAACAGATGGCGGCAAAGTTGTGGAGAAAAAGGAATGCTTATACACCGTTGGTAGGAGTGTAAATTAGTTCAACCATTGTGGAAGAGAGTATGGCCATTCTTCAAAAACCTAAAGACAGAAATACCATTCAAACCAGCCTGGCTAATATGGTGAAACCCCATCTCTACTAAAAATTGAAAAAAATTAGCCGGGCGTGGTAGTGGGTGCCTGTAATCTCAGCTACTCAGGAGGCTGAGACAGGAGAATCGCTTGAACCTGGGAGGCAAAGGTTGCAGTGAGGCGAGATCGTGCCATTGCACTCCAACCTGGGTGACAGAGTGAGACTCTGTCTCAAAAAAAAAAAGAAAAAGGAAACACCATTCAACCCAGCAATCCCATTACTGGGTATATACCTAAAGGAATGTAAACCATTCTGTTATAAAGATACATCATGTGTGTGTTCATTGTAGCACTCTTCGCAATAGGAAAGACATGGAATCAGCCTAAATGCCCATCAGTAATAGACTGGATAAAGAACATGTGGTACATATATATCATGGAATACTATGTAGCCATAAAAAAAGAACAAGATTACGTCCTTTGCAGGGACATGGATGGAGCTGGAGGCCATTATCCTTAACAAACCAGCACAGGAACAGAAAACCAAATACTGCATGTTTTCACTTATAAGTGGGAGCTGAATGATGACAACACATGGACATATAGAGGAGAACAACACACACTGGGACTTGTTGGAGAGTGGAGGGTGGGAGGAGGGAGAGGATTGGGGAAAATAATTAATGAGTACTAGGCTTAATACCTGGGTGATGAAATAATCTGTACAACAAACCCCCATGACACAAGTTTACCTATGTAACAAACCTGTACATGTACCCCTGAACTTAAAACTTAGAAAAAAATTTGTATTGTAAAATTTTAGAAGCTACCAGAAAGAAAATACATCCTCTGTAAAAGAGGAGAAATCAAATTGACATTAACAGTATTGGAATAGGAAGCAGATAGTTAGATATTATGAATAGAGTGACAGTATCAAAAAATTCTATACCTTGTTAAATTCTATTTCAAGAATATAGACAATTCAATTTTTATTTATTTTTTGGGACAGAGTCTCACCCTGTCATCCAACCTGGAGTATAGTGGCATAATCACGGATCACTCCAGCCTCAACCTCCTAGGCTCAGGTGATCCTCCCGCCCACAGCCCCCCAAGTAGCTGGGACTACAGGTGTGTGCCATCACACCTGGCTATTTTTTTGGTATTTTTTTGTAGACATGGAGTTTCACCATGTTGCCCAGCCTAGTCTCAAACTCCTGGGCTCAAGCAGTCCACCCACTTCAACCTCCCAAAGTGCCAGGATTATAGGCATGAGCCACTGCACCTGACCAAGAATGTTATTTTTTAGATGTGCAAAGACATATAGAATTCATTCAGCAAGAAGAAAACTGAACAAGGAAGGAGTGGTAAGAAAAGTCAGTGAACAAAAACAATTTTAAAGCATATTTTAAAATCTAAGTATTTTTAAACTGGCTTTTAGCTAATAAGTGCATGTGGTATAAAATTCAAATGACATAGGGTATATAGACTAAAGAAGACATAAATCTTTTCTTTCCTAACTCCTAGTTTTCATTTTTCCTTTTTAGACCTAACCACTGTTATTAATAACATCTTTCTGTCTAGGCATGGTGGCTCACGCCTATAATCCCAGCACTTTGGGAGGCTCAACCTGTACTATTTATAGGAGCTACAAAATCAGTGAGATAGATAGAAATAAATCTAATAAAATATATATTTTTTTTAATGAAGAAAAGGATTAGTGAGGGACATAAAAGAAGACCTAAGTAAACAAAGCTAAAGGATATAATTTATCTCCAAATTAACTTAAAAAATGTAAGGTAGTTCCAGTTGAAGTCTCACAAAGTACTTTTTATGGAATACTCCCCCTTCCCCCCAAAAAAGAATCTAAGTTTTTTGGTGGAGTTTCCCTCTGTCACCTAGTCTGGAGTACAGTGGCACAATCCTAGTTCACTGCAGACTCTAACTCCTGGGGTCAAGCAATCCTCTTGCCTCAGCCTGCCAAATAACTGGGACTACAAGTGTGTGCCACCGTGCTTGGCTAATTAAAAAAAATAAAAACAAAAACTTAAGAGATGGGGTCTCTCTGTGTTGGCCAGGCTGGTCTCAAATTCCTTGCTTCAGGCAATCCTCCCTCCTTGGCCTCCCAAAGTCCTGGACTTACAGGCATCAGCCAGTGTGCTCAGACTTAAATTCTGTTTCTTATGAGTAAGCTTATTAAGAATAGCCAAAATAATTTTGAAGAAGGCTTAAGAAGATGGCTTGAATGGCCTGATGTTAAGACTTAATGTTGGTGGAGTGTGGTGACTCATGCCTGTAAATCCTAGCACTTTTGGGAGGCTGAGGCAGGAAGATGGCTTGAGCCCAGGAGTTTGAGACCAGCCCTGGCAACATGGTGAGACCCTGTCTCTACAAAAAAATAATAATTAGCTACATGTGGTGGCATGCACTTGTAGTCCCAGCTACTCAGGAGGCTAAGGTAGGAGAATCACTTGAGCCTAGGAGGTCAAAGGTGCAGTAAGCCATAATCATGCCACTGCACTCCAGCCTGGGCAACAGAGCAAGACCCTATCTCAAAAATAGAAAAGACAACGTTAAGTGTTGGTGATTATTACAGGGGCTGCATTAGTATTAATCACTAATCCCTGGGTAAAAAGACCTGGAAACAATCTTGTGCATAGATGGGGACTACTCAGATTATGGTACAGATGAAATTAAAAATTAGTGTAGGATCCAGGCTTGTTAGGTGTGGGAAAAAATTAACAAATATTGCAGCCTGCACTGGTACACTGGTGAGAAAAAAAAAACAAATATTGCAGCCGTAAAAAAGAATGAGTTCATGTCCTTTGCAGGTACATGGCTGAAGCTAGAAGCCATCACTCAGCAAATTAACACAGGAACAGAAAACTAAACACTGCATATTTTCACTCATAAGTGGGAATTGAACAATGAGAACACATGGACACAGGGAGAGGAGCATCACATACCGGGGCCTGTTGGGGTGCGGGGGGCAAGGGAGGGAGACTAGTAGGACAAATACCTAATGCATACAGGGCTTAAAACCTAGATGACAGGTCGATAGGTGCAGCAGACCACCATGGCATGTGTATACCTATGTAACAAACCTGCACATTCTACACAGTATCCCAGAATTTGAGGTAAATTTTTTAAAAACATTTACAATCTCTAGATCTAAATTAAGGAATGCACGGATTAGTGGAATAAATTAAATGACACTACAAATTCAGTGGTTGGACAAAGTCTGAAAGTAGCCTACTGTATTAGTCTGTTCTCGCATTGCGATAAGGAAATACATGAGACTGAGTAATTCATAAAGAAACGAGGTTGGCCAAGAACAGTGGCTCACGCCTGTAATCCCAGCACTTTGGGAGGCCGAGGCGGGTGGATTACATGAGTCAGGAGTTTGAGAACAGCTTGGCCAACATCGTGAAACCCCGTTTCTACTAAAAATACAAAAATTAGCCGGGTATGATGGCACATGCCTGTAATCCCAGCTACTCAGGAGGCTGAGGTAGGAGAATCGCTTGGACCCAGGAGGTAGAGGTTGCTGTGAGCTAGATTGTACCACTGCATCCAGCCTGGGCAACAGAGTGAGACTTCATCTCAAAAAAACAGAAAAAATTAATGCAGGAATTTTAAGGTCATTGAAAAACTTGACAGGAGAGTGAGGAAGTACCAAACTAAGAAGGGAAGAGGAAATCCAGAGTTCCCAGGCACGTTGGCTGAACCAGAAGAGATTGTTGAAAGATCAAGCAGTGGTTTTGACAACACTCATGGGTCTAGGACAGTGGAGTCTAGGATCTACCAACATAGGGAGCCTAGTACATTACTCCACATATTTCAATGTGTACTGAAGGGTTCCCCCTAGAAATAAGGGTGAGCTAGAAGTAAGCTAGCCTTTCTGTGAATTTTATTCTTCTGTATGGCCCAGTTATTGAAAGCACCTAAATTCAATTCAGTTGATTATAAGTGGCTAGTATCCTAGATAATTGACAAAAAAAATGTGCCCAAATGAAAATTCTTTTTGCGGTAAGACATTTTCCTATACCTCAACATACTTCTAAAATTCTAAGATGTAAATTTTTTTACATTAGTATTACAATGGAAGTATATCAGATATTATGACATCTTAAATTGCTGCCAGGAGGCAGTTGTAACATCGTTGGCATTACCTGCGCATGAGCAGACTTGGTTGTCATTTGTGGTGTTACTGAAAAACTACAATTTTTAGTCAGACCATTTAAAATGACCACTTAAGAAAGGGAAGCAAATTCTAGTTGTGATCTAAAAATCTGTGGGCTTCTTTTGGAAAGATTAAGGTAACCTCAGCATTAGACCTTGCCAAATGAATGTCATTGGCTTGGAAGAAAACTCGTAGAGACATAGTATGGCACTATCTACAAATGTAGCATCAAAGGAAAGAAAAAAGAAATGCAGCATCACTATATTGTTGGGATTAATTGGAGGAAAAAAGGAAAAAAAATAAATAAATATGGCATCACCTTTGTTTTTAGTAGCACAGGCAGCAGCACTGTTTGGAAAAACTGAAAATCTATGACCCTGAGTGGGAAAAATGATTCAGAAGATTCAGATTCTGAATGTGAGTTATCAGAAATACCTTAACCAGTTTTATCTTATATTTTCCTTTACGTATAAGAGCAACATGATAAAAATGTATATCTAGTTACATAAAAAGCTTCAAATAAGAAGTAAAAATTCTAAGCTATAGAAATCATTATATACTTTGATTGACATTTTTTTTTCTTAGTAGTACCTGAAATAAATGATATGTCTTATAATTGGTTGTATCTTAGATTTGATTAAATACTATTCAGTGTCTAGGCATTCAGGAAGACTAGTCAATGTGAATAATTACTAGAAGAAATAGTTTAGATCAGCAGTGGACTACAGGACTCCACATATTTTGGAATTAATGAGTCAGTGATTATAAAAGAACAATATGTAACACATCAAAAGAAAGGAAATTACTGCAGAAAACCTAAAACTATGAAGTTATCACAGAATTTGAAAAAATCAAAAAGAAAATCTAGAAATGAAAAATATAAAAACTCAGATTCTTTTTGGATGGTGTTTTCAGCACATAAAACATAATTGAGATCATGATTAAATCCCATCTCTACAAAAAATAAAAAATTAGCCAGGCATGATGGCATGCACTTCAGTAAGCTGAAATAAAATAATTGCCAACCTAGAATTTTATTTGCTGTGAAAATATCCTATAGTTTCGAAGTAAAAGTGAAATAGACACTATCATACAAAACAAAATAATAACAGAGTTCACCCACAAATATGTGCTAAAGGAAATGCTAAAGAATAGTTTTTGGGCAGATGGAAAAAGATGAAAGGTTGGAGCTTCAGGAAGGAGGAAGAGCAGCAAAAAGTAGTTAATATGCTCTCTGTCTTGATAAATGCTGTCTATCTCGATAAACTCATACAAAACAATAGTAATATCTTGTTGGGTTTAAATGACAACAATAACATGTAAACCAGAAGGGAAGAAGGAAGACACAGAATAAATGAATGGAGTTAAATTGTTCCTAGTTTCTTTTATTGTCCAGGAAAAGGTAAAATAATCAGCTAACATTAGACTTCAATATATCAAAAATTCATGAGTACACAAATAATGTACTCTAGTTTGTAATTTGTTTCTCATGAGGGTGTAGAGTTAGCAATCTGGAAACCACCTCTTACATATACTTGTATTGAACAAGTAAACATGGTAGATATTGAGATCCAGGCTTGTAACATCAGAGAAAGAAAGAAAGAAGGAAAGGAAGAAAGCTGGTATGAACTCTTGGTGTTCAATTGGAATCAGAGATATCAATATGAACTCAAGGTTTTATATATGTATATACATGTATAGATTGATTCAAAATTAACATATGCATTTGTATGTCTTAAGTTGCATACATACATATATTTCCTAGCTCAGTCCACTAGTGGGGGCCTTGAATCAATCGCACCCAAGTAACAGCACCCCTAGGGCTGACCCTGATTTTTTATCTTTTTATTTTACTTTAAGTTTTGGGATACATGTGCAGAATGTGCAGGTTTGTTGCCTAGGTATTACATGTGCCATAATGGCTTGCTGCCCTATCAACCCGTCATCTAGGTTTTAATCCTTGCATGCATTAGGTATTCATCCTAATGCTCTCTCTCCCCTTGCTCCCCAACCCCCGACAGGCCCTGGTATGTCATATTCCCCTCCCTGTGTCCATGTGTTCTCATTGTTCAACTCCCACTTATGAGCGAGAACATGCAGTGTTTGGTTTTCTGTTCCTGTTAGTTTGCTGAGAATGATGGTTTCCAGCTTCATCCATGTCCCTGCAAGGACATGGACTCATTCTTTTTTTATGACTGCATAGTATTCCATGGTGTGTATGTGCCACATTTTCTTTATCCCGTCTGTCATTGATGGCCATTTGTGTTGGTTCCAAGTCTTTACTATTGTAAATAGTGCTGCAGTAAACATATGTGTGCATGTGTCTTTATGGTAGAATGATTTATTATCCTTTGGGTATATACCCAATAATGGGATTGCTGGGTCAAGTGGTATTTTTGGTTCTAGATCCTTGAGGAATCCCCATACCATCCTCCACAATGGTTGAACTAATCTATACTCCAACCAACAGTGTAAAAGCATTCATATTTCTCCACATCCTTACCAGCATCCGTTGTTTCCTTTTCCTGAGTTTTTAATGATCACCATTCTAACTGGCGTGAGATGGTGTCTCATTCTGGTTTTGATTTGTATTTCTTTAATGCCCAGTGATGATGAGCTTTTTTTCACCTGCTTGTTGGCTGCATAAATGTCTTCTTTTGAGAAGTGTCTGTTCATATCCTTCACCCACTTTTGGATGGGATTGTTTGATTTTTCTTGTAAATTTAAGTTCCCTGTAGACTGTGCATATTAGATCTTTGTCAGATGGATAGATTGGAAAAATTTTCTTTCATTCTGTAGGTTGCCTGTTCACTCTGATGATAGTTTCTTTTGCTGTGCAGAAGCTCTTTAGTTTAATTAGATCCTATTTGTCAATTTTGGCTTTTGTTGCAATTGCTTTTGGTATTTTAGTCATGAAGTCTTTGCCCATGCCTGTGTCCTGAATGGTATCGTTTAGGATTTCTTCTATGGTTTTTATGGTTTTACATCTTATGTTTAAGTCTTTAATCCGTCTTGAGTTAATTTTTGTATAAGGTGTAAGGAAGGGGTCCAGTTTCCGTTTCTGCATCTGGCTAGCCAGTTTTCCCAGCACCATTTATTAAACAGGGAATCCTTTCCCCACTGCTTGTTTTTGTCAGGTTTATGGAAGATCAGATGGTTGTAGATGTGTGGTGTTATTTCTGAGGCTTCCATTCTGTTCCATTGGTCTATATATTTGTTTTGGTACCAGTACCATGCTATTTTGGTTACTGTAGCCTTGTAGTACAGTTTGAAGTCAGGTAGCGTGATGCCTCCAGCTTTGTTCTTTTTGCTTAGGATTGTCTTGGCTATGTGGGTTCTTTTTGGATTCCATATGAAATTTAGTTTTTTTCTAATTGTGTGAAGAAAGTCAATGGTAGCTTGCAGACCCTGATTTATTATTACTATTATTATTTAAGATGGACTCTCACTCTGTTGGCAGGCTGGAGTGCAGTGGCATGATCTAGGCTCACTGCAACCTCTGCTTCTTAGGTTTAAGTGATTCCCCTGCTTCAGCCTCCCGAGTAGCTGGGACTACAGGCGTGCACCACCATGCCCAACTAATTTTCATTTTTTTTTTCTTTAGTAGAGACGAGGTTTCACCATGTTGGCCAGGATGTTCTCGATCTCCTGACCTCGTGATACATTCGCCTTAATTTCCCAAAGTGCTGAGATTAAAGGTGTGCGCCACTGTACTCAGCCCCCTGATTTTTAAATTCCATTAATCAGAACAAGAAAGCAGAGCTCTTTGAACTAATAGTCGATTCCAGGGCTAGGACAGAAAAAATGCAAGATCAGTCTATAACATCTGATTATAGTAAGTGCCAGAAAGTAAAGATACGCACAAAAAAATTATGAGGAAATGTCCAAAGGACACAGGAGCCAACCTGAAGGAGTTACCAGTGGCCCATACTAGAACAATTATAGTAACAAAATGATAATATTGAATTAAACCTATAGGAAAAAAATAAACATCTATGAGTTGATACTGAAATGAATGAATGATATATAGAGACTGAACAGCTCTCTCTAACAGAATTCCAGTTAAGAATTTCGGAGGATTGTAGGAATAAAGTATTACTTGAATCAAATATTGCAGTAGTAATTGCAGGCAAAAATCTATCATTGGCTGCTAAAATTAGTGGACAAAAATTTGTTTAGAAACAGGGTATTTGCATAATCTGAAAGTATTTCCCCATAATATATTTTTTAATTACAAAAGGAAAAATAGTGACTTCACTGTATAGAAACCCAGAAGATATCTTAACCAAGAAATCAAGATTACCATTACCAGTAATAAGACATTGTCATTATAGACTCTATGATATGATGCACTGAGGAGGTAACAATGTCACTTAGCTATTATTGTCTGCAAATGTATAACCTCAATCCAATCATGATAAAACATCAGACAAACCCAGATGAAGGAAATAAAATACCTGACCATTACTCTTCAAAATTGTCTAAACCATTAAAAAAAGAAGAAATTGAGGATTGGAAGAGTAAAGAAACATGACAACCACTTGCACTGTGGGACCCTGGGCCAGTAAAAGGACTTTAGTGAAAACACTGATGAAATTTGAACAATATGTACAGGTTACTAGTTAATAGTATCATATCATTGTTAATTTCCTGGTTTTGGTCATTGTACTGTGGTTATATAAGATTCTGATACTAGGAGTAGCTGGGTGAAAGCCATTCTGTACTATTTTGCAACTTTTTTATAAATCTAAAACTATTTCAGATGAGGTGCAGTGACTCAACGCCTATAATCCCAGCACTTTGGGAGGCTGAGGCGGGTGGATACCTTGAGCTCCGGAGTTCAAGACCAGCCTGGGCAACATGATAAAACCTTGTCTCTACCAAAAATACAGTAATAAAAAAAAATTAGCAGGGCATAGTGGTGCACATCTGTGGTCCCAGCTGCTTAAGAGGCTGAGGTGGGAGGATCTCTTGAGTCTGGGAGGTGGAGGTTGCAGTGAGCCACGATCACACCCCTGCTCTCCAGCCTGGGCAACAGAATGAAACCCTGTCTCAAAAAATAAAATAAAATAAAGTAAAACAAAAAAAGACTATTTCAAAAGAGAAAATATGTGGTTAAACAAATTGTGGTATATTCATACAGTGGAATGCTACCTAGCAATAGAAAGGATGAACTATTTATACATGGAGCAGAGTGGATGAATCTCAGAATAATTAGGCTGAGTGAAAGGCCTCATAAGAAAATGCATATTGTATGATTCCATTTATGTGAAATTTTAGAAAATATAATCTATAGTGACAGAAAACAGATCAATAGTTGCCTGGTCATTAGAGACAAGGTCACAGGCAGAGAAGAGTGGGAGGTAAGGATACAAATGGGCGCTAGGATACCTTTGGGGGTAATAGATATATTCACTATCTTAATTCCGTTGATGATTTCATGAGTGTATATATGTCAGAACTTAATATTATACACATTAAATGTGTGCATTTTATTGTATGTCAACTATTCTTCATTAAAGCTATTTTTATTTCTAATGCATAATATAATTTTTAGGACATCCATTACATGTCTAGACTGGGCATGGTTGGCTCATGCCTGTAATCCTAGCACTTGGGGAGCGGGCAAGGTGAGAGAATCACTTGAATCCAGAAGTTTGAGACCAGCCCGGTCAACATAGCAGGACCCATCTCTACAAAAAAAAAAAAAAAACACAAAAATTAGCCAGACGTGGTGGTGCTTGCTTATAGTTCCAGTTATTTGGGAATTTTACGTGGGAGGAGTGCTTGAGCCCTGGAGTTAAGGACTACAGTGAGCTATGACTGTGCCATTCAGGTGACAGAATGATACCGTCTATAAAAAAAAAAAAAAAAACTAAAAGCCTTTATTATTTCCAGACTAACAGAGGGAAGACAATGAAATAAATAGTCAAACATTCTAAGTAAAGGCATAAAGGAGAGAAAAAGGAAAATAGAACATGTAGAACAAATAGTAAATGCATCATAAAATTCAAGAACTAACCCAAATCAGTACTGACATTGCTGATACAAATATACTAAATTTATATAAAATTTATATGAATATAAATATACTAAATATTCCAGTTAAAGAGATATACAGGATTTAATGCAAGAAGAAAATATGTATGCTATATAAAAGAGAAACAACTACAATATAAAGATGAAGAAAAGTTGAAAACAATAAGATGAAAACATACATCACATATTATCCAAAGTACAATATTTAGAGGTTTGTAGTAAGGGATAAAGTATTTTTTTTTTCCTTTTGAAACGGAGTTTTGCTCTTGTTGTCCAGGCTGGAGTGCAATGGCACGATCTTGGCTCACCACAACCTCCACCTCCCAGGTTCAAGTGATTCTCCTGCCCCAGCCTCCTGAGTAGCTGGAATTACAGGCATGCACCACCAGGCCCGGCTAATTTTGTATATTTAGTAGAGATGGGGGTTTCTCGATGTTGGTCAGGCTGGTCTCAAACTCCCAACCTCAGGTGATCCACCCACCTTGGCCTCCCAAAGTGCTGGGATTACAGGTATGAGCCACCACACCTGGCCAGGTGTGGTATTAGATAATGCTAACTTTTAGGTTACAGGAATGCGGAGTTGTAATTGGAAGGTTAACTTGGGGGTTTAGACACCATAAGGTTGTTTACAAAAGTGTGTGTTTTATGAAAATCTGTTAAGCTCCACATTTGATTTTTATACACTTTTCCCATATGAGTATTCTATTTCACAATTTATTTTTAATTTTCAGTTTTTTAATTTTTTTGAGATGGCGTCTCTCTCAGTTTCCCAAGCTGGAGTGCAGTGGCACGATCTCAGCTCACTGCAACTTCCGCCTCCCAAGTTCAAGCAATTTGCCTGCATCAGCCTCCTAAGTAGCTGGGACTACAGGTGTGTGCCACCAAACCCAGCTAATTTTGATATTTTTAGTAGAGACAGGGTTTCTCCATGTTGGCCAGGCTGTTCTCAAACTCTTGACCTCAGGTGATGCGCCCACCTTGGTCTCTCAGAGTTCTTCGATTACAGGTGTAAGCCACCTCACTCAGCTTTAATTTTAAAATAATAGAGACAGTGTTTTGATATGTTGACTAGGCTGGTCTCAAACTCCTGATCCTCCTGCCTCACATTCTCACAGTGTTAGGATTATAGGCATAAGCCACTGTGCCTGGCATACAAATTTCTTTTCAGTAAAAAAACATCCACTAACACATGGTCTAGACAAACAATAAGTAATTTGGGAGCAATTGGTTTGCCTTATAGAAAAGTAAATCTTTTTTTTTTGGAGACAGAGTCTTGCTCTGTCGCCAGGCTGGAGTACAGTGGCGCGATTGGCTCGCTGCAGCCTACAGCTCCCTGGTTCAAGTGATTCTTCTGCTTCAGCCTCCCAAGTAGCTGAGATTACAGGCGTGCACCACCACGCCAGGCTAATTTTGTATTTTTAGTAGAGACGGGATTTCTCCATGTTGGTCAGGTTGGTCTCGAACTTCTGACCTGGTGAACCACCACACCCGACCTGTTTGTTGTGTTATTTATAGCAGTAGAAAAAGCATACTGTAAATCTCTTCAAGACTAGGTAAACTAGTGTAATATCTACAAAATGGGTAACTGAAACTATATGTATTGTTTTTTTCAAGCCATTAACTTGGATTATTTTGGTTGTAAGTTAAATATGTTCTGTATTATAACCCTCTTCGACCGTGTAGCAACAGATTTGCTAATTGACATTTGTAGAGTTTTCCCTTAAGTGATCATTATTACTGATATTTCCCTAAATTCAAGATTTTTTCCCCTAAACATTGACTTCTCTTAACCTATTCGGGGAAAATAGTAGTATTCAAACATTTGTTTTGTGTCTTCATTATTTATGCTTTTTTTTATAGGACTAATGTTTCAAGCCAAACTCCCTCTGCCAAAAGAAATTTGGGATTTCTTCCTCAGCCAGCTCCTCTTTCTGTTAAGAAACTGAGGTGTAACCAGGATTACACTGGCTGGAATAAACCGAGAGTGCCCTTTTCCACTCACCAACAGCAGCAACTGCAGGGGTAGGTCAATTCTTTCATTTTAGTTTCTTTTTTATAAAGTGATTCAATAGAAGTGAGCTTTGGTGTAAAACATGATTAAAGGAGTCACATTAAAGTTCTAAATATTTCTAAATTAGATCACTTATTAAAGATTTATTATATCCATAAGTAATGTTAACTCCATTATCTGTTCTCCAATTTTAGAACTTTGAAATATATATAATATTCATTTTAAAGCAGAAAATGTGTATTTTCCAACCCAGTACTCTTCATTCTACTGTTGAGATACTTTCAACATTTTTTGTGTGTCTTCCCTAGTTTCTTCATGATTATATATTTATTAAACACAAACTGAGATCATAGTATAATAATTATAGTAATTATAATAGCTGTCTTTTTAATTTTTTAACTTTTTTTAAAAAATAGAAATGGGATCTCACTATGTTGCAGGTTGGTAAAACTCCTGGTCTCAAACAATCCTCTCACCTCAGCCTCTCAAAGTGCTGGGATTACTAGCATGAGCCACTGTGCCTGGCCAGTAGCTCTGTTACCTAAAGTGTTTATTATGTGCCAGATACTGTGTGCTAAGTGTTTAAATTGATTTTTTTTCTTTTAAATTCTTGCAACAAGTCTTTGAGATAGATATGTTAAAAATCTGCTTTTATGAATAAAGTAAAGCTTACCAAAGTTAATTAACTTGCTCAAAGTGATATAGTCAGTAGTACAGTAGTAAATCCAGATAGTTGGGCTCCGATTATATTCTTAATCACTAAGCTATATTGCTTTTCTGTTACCTTTTTCACTGCACATTAATCTTGACACCTTTGTATATTAACAGAGAACTTTTTCTTTTTTTAAAAAAGACAGGGTTTCACCACGTTGGTCAGGCTGGTCTTGAACTCCTGACCTCAGGTGATCCGCCCGCCTTGGCCTCCAAAGTGCTTGGATTACAGGCGTGAGCCACCGCGCCAGGCCTAATAGAGAACTTTTAACCATATAAATGTACATTTAGGTTTCCCTTTTTTCTGAATATAATCCAGCTAGAATGAACATTGTTATACACATGTATGTTTTTAATGCTTGTTGGAACTTTTCTATAGGATAAATTATTGGAAGTAAAATTGTTAAGGATTAAGACTAAGGAAGGCAGTTTGAAATTTTTAATTATTTTTCCCAAATTGCTCTCTCATAACCTACCAACTTGTTTTTAATTTCACTCAAAGTACTGCTTTTATACCAGCTTTAAACTTATCAGTTTACCTGAATAAGTGGTATTTGCCAAATGGCTTATTCATAGTAGTTTATATGCTTCATATATTAGCAGAAAACATCGTAATATTTGCAGTGAAAACAATTCACTCTCCTCTCTGCTTACCTGTTGCTTTCTCTAGTCTTCATCTTTTCTATTCTTCTATAATGTTTGCTTTCCAGTCAAATGCTTAGTTTCCTTTTTTCTTCATTCTAATTGTTCTACTTCAGTTGTCTTACTGTCTCCTAACCAGACAACATTTTATATTGGTTTAATCTATCCCATTTTGTGATCATTCTTCATCTGGGTCTTTGTCTCTGTCTACCCTGATCTTATTTGTTTCATTTTCCTATTGCCTTCTCTTGTATATTTTATAGTTTACTTGTAGTTTCTGCTATTCACCTCCTTCGGACTCTTTTGACAGCCTTGTGAGTTGCCACCCTTGGTGCTCTAGGCTCCTCCAGTGTTTATTTCATTTCTGTATAGTACCTATACCCATCTCTGGAAATACATCTTTCCTCTTTTTAGACTTCTTCCAGGAATTAGAGTATGTCAAGCCATGTAAGTACTCAGAACTCAGGAATCCTTTAAAAACAACAACAACAACTAAATAGAAAACTACCACATCTAAAGTATAATGAAGGCTGCCTAATTGCAACGTTCCTTACAAATCCTCCAAAAAACTTAAAATTAATGAGGAGTACAAAGAAAAGCACACATAGTCTATGCTTCGGCATTGCTAGGAGACAATACCTCCACCTTTAAGTTACCTTCTTAAGTAGAGAAGCAAACCAAATTCCTGCAGTGTTCCCATTTTCTACTGCTTAAGCCTATGGGTGCTGAGAGTTAGGGACAAGAGTCTTAAGGGATTCCATGAAAAATAATTTACAGGAGTAGAGGACTTGGATGAAGCACTGAAGAAAATCACTCCCAGAAAGAGAAAATCCAACAATAATTAGCAAAATAATCTGGATCTTTGAATGTCAGTGGTACCAGAAGTAACAGCCTCAAAGAATCATTACTTACAGGAGCCAAGTCTGGAAACTTGGTTTAGAAGCAAGAGAAGAAAATTAAGAATTTTGTCAAAATGAAAGCATGCCAACCTCTCTTTTTCCCTTTCCTTCACCACCATCATCCTCATCCATTAAAGAAACTATACTTCAGTTAAAAAAAAAAAGAAACTATACTTCACTGAACTAACTGCTTCACTTAAGCCCTATTCACAAAATGAAGAAGAATATAAAAAAGCCATCCACTTCCATTAAAAAATGACTGTAAGAAAAAAACACGGCTGGGCATGGTGGCTCACGCCTGTAATCCCAGCACCCTTGGAGGCCGAGGTGGGTGGATCACAAGTTCAGGAGTTCAAGACCAGCCTGACCAACATGGTGAAACCCCGTCTTTACTAAAAAAACCAAAATTAGCTGGGAGTGGTGGTGCACTCCTGTAATCCCATCTACTTAGGAGGCTGAGGCAGGAGAATCGCTTGAACCCAGGAGGCGGAGGTTGCAGTGAGCTAAGGTCGCGACATTGCACTCCAGCCTGGGCGACAGGGTGAGACTCCATCTCAAAAAAGAAAGAAACAGAAACATTAATCAAAATAGCCAGTGAAAATTCTGCCCCCTAGAACAAACTATGAAGTAAACTGTTTACAGTGAATAGATGCTAAATAGAATAAGACCAGGCTCTGGCTCACACCTATAATCCCAGCACCTTGGGAGGCCGAGGTGGTCGAATCACTTGAGGTGAAGAATTTGAGACCAGTCTGGCTAACATGGTGAAAGCCTATGTCTACTAAAAATACAAAAATTAGCTGGGCATGGTGGCACATGTTTGTAATCCCAGCTACTTGGGAGGCTGAGGAGGAAGTACCACTTGAACCTGGGAGGCAGAGGTTGCAGTGAGCTGAGATGACAACAGTGAGACTCCATCTTGAAAAAATAAATAATTAAAAAGAATTAAATGTCTTGAAAGAAGCACTTGAAAGTATGAAAAAGTAACATGAATAAAGAATTCAGACGCTGTGGCTCATGCCTGTAAAACCTAGCACTTTGGGAAGCCAAGGCGGGTGGATCACTTGAGGTCAGGAGCTCAAAACCAGCCTGACCAACATGACGAAACCCCATCTCTACTAAAAATTTGAAAAATTGCCGGATGTGGTGGCAGATGCCTGTAATCCCAGCTATTTGGAAGGTTGAGGCAGGAGAATCGCTTGAACCTGGGAGGCAGAGGTTGCAGTCAGGCAAGATCACGTCACTGCACTCCAACCTGGGCAACAGAGTGAAGCAAAACTCCTGTTTCAAAAAGAAAAGAAAAAGCAATTGAAACTAAGAATCACAGTGGACAAGCAAGAAGAAATGAAATGACAAATGCTTGAACTCAGAAAAAATGGAGAAGAAAATATATATTGAAAATGAAGTTTTAAAGATACCCAAGTGAAAATAATTTCAAGTGAAAATTTAATAATGAGCTTTAAAAAGGAAAGCTGGGAAACAAAACAAAACAAAAAACATGAAAAGAAAAAGAAGTATAAAAGGCCAGAAAGTAGTTGAATTAGAAAAAATGCAAAGAATACCACCATATTACATATAATTAGAGTCCTGGAAGAAGACAATCAAATCACTGAGACAGAAGTAGTGTTAAAAACTGTGATCCGGGCCAGTCACGGTGGCTCAACACTTGTAATCCCAGCACTTTGGGAGGCAAAGCAGGCGGATCATGAGGTCGGGAGTTCAAGACCAGCCTGACCAATATGGTGAAACCCTGTCTGTACTAAAAATACAAAAATTAGCCGGACGTGGTGGTACAAGCGTATAGTCTCAGCTACTCCGGAGGCTGAGGCAGGAGAATCGCTTGGGCCTGGGAGGCGGAAGTTGCAATGAGTCGAGATTGTGCCACTGTACTCCAGCCTGGGAGACAGAGCGAGACTCCATGTCAAAAAAAAAAAAAAAAAGCAAACTGTAATCTAGCCAGGCATGCTGACTCGTGCCTAAAATACCAGCACTTTGGAAGACCAAGGTGGGTAGATGACTTGAGCCCAGGAATTCAAGACCAACCTGGGCAACATAGCAAAACCCCATCTACGAAAAGTACAAAAATTAGCTGGGCTTGGTGGTGTGCACCTATGTCCCAGCTACTCAGGGGACTGAGGCAGAAGGATTGCTTGAGCCCAGGATGTCAAGGCTGCAGTGAGCCATGGTCGTTCCACTGTACTTCAGCTTGGGTGACAGAGAGTAAGACCTTGTCTCAAAACAAAGCAACTATAATCCAAGAAGTTTCCCTGAAATAAGTCTTGAATCTATATTCTGAAAGAACTTTCCAGGTATCTGGAAAATTGACCTAGAATAATCAAGACATATTTTAGTACAACTGTTAGACTTTAGAGACAAGGAAAAATCCTCAGTTCCATAATCAAAAAGAAGAAATAATTAACAAGGGCGAGAGAAATAGACTGGCATCAGACTTGGTAAAATCATCATGAAAAGCAGGATAACACTAACATCATTTTCAAGAAATTTGATGCAAGGAGGCATGAAACAAAAATTTTATGCCAAGCCAAGATGTCAAATATGTAAACTAGAGAAAAAAAGTTTGGAAGTATAAGAACTTGGAATACTGTACACATATTTGTTCTTCCTGAGGATTCTACATAGCATGAGCTTCATGCATCTAAGAGAAACTGGAGAAACACTGACAAAATGTAAATGATGAACATTTCTTATATTCGGTTATAGAACTAAGAGAAACAGTGATAAAAATACATATAAAAGAATGGTATGTACACATTATGTCAGCTGGGCATGATGGCTAATACCTGTAATCCCAGCATTGGGAGGCTGAGGCAGGCAGATCACTTGAGCTCAGGAGTTCGAGACCAGCCTGGGAAATACAGCAAAGCCACGTCACTACAAAAAATACAAAAAAATATAGCTGAGTATAGTTGTGAACACCTGTAGTCCCAGCTACTTGGGAGGCTGAGGTAGGAGGATTGCTTGAGCCTGGGAGATGGAGGCCTCAGTGAACCATGGTCACACCATTGCACTCTAGCTTGAGTGACAAAATGAGACACTGTCTCCCCCAAAATTTTTTTTCTGATAAAGTAGTAAGATTGCAACTAAAAGAAAAACGAGAGAAGAGAGAAGGAAGAAAGTAGAATTATGTAGTTGACTGTTTCATAAGTAATAGATGTGAGTTCAAAGGATACCATTTAAAATGAATGGGCTTGGTGCAATGGCTCACTCCTGTAAGCCCAACATTTTGGGAGGCCAAGTTAGAAGGGTCACTTGAGGCTGAGAGTTCAAGACCAGCCTGGGCAACATAGTAAGGCCCTGTCTCTATAAAAATAAAAAAATAATAAAATGGACAGGCTAGTCCAAGCACAGTGGCCCACATCTGTAATCCTAGTGTTTGGGGAGGCTGAAATGGGAGATCACTTGAGGCTGGGAGTTCAAGACCAGCCTGGGCAGCATAGCAAGACCCTGTTTCTACAAATAATAAAATAAAGTAAAAAATTAGCCCAACATGGTGGTATACATCTTTAATCCCAGCTACTGGGGAGGCTGAGGCTGGAGGATCGCTTGAGCCCAGCAGTTCAAAGTTGCAGTGAGCTATGATCGTACCACTGCACTCCAGCCTGAGTGACAGAGCAAGACCTTGTCTCTAAAATAATAGAATGGACAGGCTAGATGGCTTTAAAAACTTATCATAAAGGGGTTAACAGCAATATAAAAAGTCTAAAACTGTCTCATAAAGCAAAGCCAAACTCTGCTTCATACTAGAAATACACTTAGAACAGTAATTTTTGAAAAAGTTTTAGAATAAAGGGAAGGAGAGATTATTTCATGGAAACAAGAAATCAGGGCCTGCAGTCCTGAGACCCAGTGAAGTATAATTTAGGTCAGAAATGTGTATATTAAGCCAGAAACCTGTATTATTTTTCCTTCCAGTTCAGTCAGTTTTTACTTAATGTATTTTATAGCTTTGTTTTTGGTACATACACATTTGGGATTGTATTAGTTAAGTCTTCTTAATAAATTGACCTCTCTATTGTTATGAAATACCCCTCTTTATCCCTGATAATATTTTTCTGAAGTCTACTGTGTTTTATATTAATGGTTTCTCCACATTTTTATGATTAGATATCCAGTCTAAATTGATAGTTGACGTATTTAGACCATTAACATTTTTGACAATCATGGATAAAGCTGAGTTTAAGTCCACCATCTTGCTATTGTTTTCTGTTTGTTGCATCTATCCTTGGTTACTATTTTCTCTTTTCTTTTTTTCCTTTGTGTTCATTTTATCTCCATTATTGCCCCCTCTTCCCCTGCATCATTCATACTATTGTCATGCGTTTTACTTCTATGTATGTCATACATCCCACAGTACGTAGTTAGGACTTTTTTATAGTCTTACCGAGATAAAATTCACATACCATGTAGTTACCTATTTGAAGTGTATTATTTGGTGTTACTGTTTTTACTTTAAACAGTTCAGTAGCATTTAAAGAAATTAAAAGATGACACAGAAATGTATTTTGTATTTTCCCACATGATTTATTGTTTTAAGTGCTCTTTATTTTGTGTGGATCCAAGTTTCTATCTGTTACCATTTTTCCTTCTGTGTGAAGAATGTTGCTTTAACATTAAGAATTCTTACAGTGCATGTCTCCTGGCGGCAAGTATTCTCAGATTTTGCAGATTTTGTTTGTCAGAAAAAGGATTTTGCTTTTAAAACATATTTCCATTGGATCTAGAAATCTAGCTCATATAGAACTCTAATTTCATAGTGTGTTTCTTTTAGTATTTTAAAGATATCTTTTCATATAATTTCTGACTAGAAGCCTGTGGTCTTAATCTTGTTTTAGTCTTAACTCTACAATTATGTACTTTGTTTCCTTAGTTCTTGCATATTCAAAATTTTTTCTCTAGCTTGGATACTTGAAAAATAGTTTGGCTGGCTATAAAATCCTTGGGTCATGCTTTTTTTCCTTGGGTTTCTTAAAATGCTACTTTACTGTTACCTTGCTTTGTATTTGCTTTTCAGAAATCTGATGCCAGTCTTATTCTTCTCCCCTCATAAGTGATTTAATCTTCTTCCCTGAAGGCTCTGAGACAGTTTTTCTCTGACTGCTTTTCAAGATTTTCTCTTTATTGCTAACTTTTAGCAGTTTTATTTTGATGGGCTTCATTTTGATTCGTGTTTATCTCACTTGGGATTTGTTGAGCTTCTTGGATCTGTGGGTTTCTAGATCAGATTTCAAACGTTTTTTATCTGTTGATTTTTCGGGTTTTTTTTTTTTTTTTTCCCCTGACTCTTCCTTCCTCTGTATTCCAATTATTTTTGATAGTGTATTTGGCATTGTCCCACAGGTCAGGGGGAATCTATTCTGTTGCTATGTTGTCAAGTTCACTGTTATTTCCTTCTATAGTGTCCCATATGCTATTAATCCCATCAAGTGAAATTTTCATTTTAAATACTCTGGTTTTCATCTCTAGAAGTTTAATTTGGGTCTTTAAAAAACCTTCCACTTCTCTCATTATGTTTATGATTTCCTTTGCATTCTTGATCATATAGGGCATATTTTAAATAGTTGTTTTAACATCCTTGTTTGAGGTGGTTTTGATTATTTTGAGACTCCTGTTTAAGTTCTTTTTTTCATTTTCATTTTTCCTTTCTTTCTCAGTTGTGTGATCGGCCTAAGTTCTTTTTGGTTGAATATAGAGTATCCTTTAAGGCTAATTTGCTCTTTTTCCTAAAGCATAGTTCCTTTGGGGTCTCTGTTAACACTCCATGAATTCATCTAGGTCTCTCTACTCTGACTGGTAGAAATTCATACTGGTAGAATTTTAGTCCCTGCATGAATTCTGGGAGTTGTTTGGCCAATAACTCCACAGTAAACGTTCTTTTCCTTGAAGTTCTTCTTGATTAGTATCAAGAAGACTAAGTTTCACTCTGCATACACAGGTTGGTATTCAGCCAAGTACTCAAGCAGACTGCTGTGCAGGTTTCTGGAGCTTTTCCTTTGCTCAGTTCCCACCTCTCAAGTACTCTGTCCCAGAAATCTCAGCAACCTCAGCTTCTCAAACTTATTTCTCTCAGGTCAACTTGGTCAGATGTCTGGACTCTGTTTGAGTGCTCCCTGAACTGCAGTTCACAAATTGCCTCCAGACAGAAAACCTGGGTAATAGTAGGGTTCACAACATTTATTTTCCTTCTCTTATGGATCACTGTTTTGTGCTACCTATTGTCTAGTATCTGAAAATAGCTATTTTCTCTGTTTTGTTCATTTTTCTTATTGTTTACAGTAGGAAGGTAATTTAGACTCCCATATTTCCTCATAGGCAGAAGCAGATGCAGTAGTTCTCTTGGGTACTCAAAATTGACATCACCCATGGGCAACACAGGAATATCACATATTCCTGGATGTGATGCCCTTAGAAGGATAGAGTAGCCACCAGACATTATGGCTCACACCTGTAATCCCAGCACTTTGGGAAGCTGAGGCAGGCAGATTGCTTGAGCCCAGGAGTTCGAAACCAGCCTAGGGTGACATGATGAAACTCTGTCTCTACAAAAAATACAAAATTAGCCTGGCATGGTGGTACCCATTTATAGTCCCAGCTACTCAGGATGCTGAGTTGGCAGGATCATTTGAGCCTGGGGAAGTGTTGGCTGCAGGGAGCCAAGATTGTGCCACTGCGCTCCAGCCTGGGCAACAGAATGAGACCCTCTCTCAAAAAAAAAAAAAAAAGAATTGGATGTGAGGGCGATCTGGCTGTGACATCTGTCACACCATTGATTACCAGGGTTGATTTGGCTGATCTGACTGGCTAGGCAGATATCCCCTTCCTCCCTCATCACTCCATGTGCATCCCTCCTAAAGGTGTGCACTCAGTCAAAGAGGATGACCATCATCAATAGAGGAGGACTGGTTTTCTGTCAAGGGTATACAGTAGCTACAATTCCATGCTAGAACATCCAAACAAGCTCTTAAAAAAAAAAAATAAAGGATGACACGGTATCACTGTTTCCTCATGTGCTCTTCCAGTTTGGGCTGAATCTCATCATGAGGAAATGGTAAACCCAGTATGAGGGACGTTCTATTAAAAATAAGGTTAGGTCAGGTGAGGTGACTCAAGCCTGTAATCCCAGTGCTTTGGGAGGCCAAGGCAGGTAGATCACTTGAGGTCAGGAGTTCAAGACCAGCCTGGACAACATGGGGAAACACCATCTCTATTACAAATACAGCCTGGGTGCAGTGGCTTATGCCTGTAATCCCAGCACTTTGGGAGACTGAAGCAGGTAGATCACTTGAGGTCGGGAGTTCAAGACCCACCTGACCAACATGAAACCTCTACTAAAAATAGAAAAAATTAGCCAGGGATGGTGGTGCATGCCTGTAATCCCAGCTACTCAGGAGACTGAGGCAGGAGAATTGCTTAAACCTGGGAGACGGAAGTTGGAGTAAGCCGAGATCGCACCACTGCACTTAATTCTGGGTGACAGAGCAAGACTCCATCTCAAGAAAATAAATAAATGAATACAAAAATTAGCCAGGCATGGTGGCACATGCCTGTCATCCTAGTTGTTCGAGAGGCTGAGGCATGAGACTAGCTTGAACCCAGGAGGCATAGGTTGCAGTGAACCAAGATCACACAACTGCACTCCAGCCTGGGCAACAGAGTGAGACGCTGTCTCAAAAAACAACCCAAAAAGACAGGCTGGGGGTAGTGACTCACGCCTGTAATCCCAATACTTTGGGAGGCCAAGGCAGGAGGATTGCTTGAGCCTTGGAGCTCAATACCAGCCTAGGCAACATAGTGAGATCCCATCTCTACAAAAAATAAAAAATTACCCAGGCGTAGTGACACATACTTGTAGTCGGGAAGCTGAGGTAGGAGGATTGCTTGAGCTTGGGAGGTTGAGGCTACAGTGAGTCATGATCACACCATTGCACTCCACCCAGGACAACAGAGCAAGACCCTGTCTCAAAAACAAAAACAAAACAACCCGGGATAGGGAGAAGTGTGTTCTTCAAAAAGTTCAGTGTCGTGTAAGAGAAAGCTGAGGAATTATTCCAGATTAAAGAAAATGAAAGAGACATGAAAGCATCACGTGATCCTGGACTGAATCTTGTGCCTAAGTGAGGTAACAAAAGCTGTAAAGAACTTTCTTGGATCAGTTGACAAAATTGAATCGTGGAACGTGTATTAGATAAGAATTTTTTTTTTTTTTTGAGACAGGGTCTCACTCTGTTGCCCAGGCTGGAGTGTGGTGGCACGATCTCAGCACACTGCAACCTCCACCTCCCTGGTTTAAGTGATTCTCCTTGCCTCAGTCTCCAAATAGCTGCGATTACAGGCACATACCACCATGCCTGGCTAATTTTTGTATTTTTAGTAGAGACAGTGTTTCACCATATTGGCCAGGCTCGTCTCAAACTCCTGACCTCAAGTGATCTGCCCACCTTGGCCTCCCAAAATGCTGGGATTAAAGACGTGAGCCACCTTGCCCAGCTTATTATAATGTCATAATGCAGTGGTTCTCAAAATGTAGTTCCCAGATCAGCAACATCAACATGATCTAGTAACTTGTTAGACATGGACATTTTTGTGTCTTCTCTGTCTAAACCTACTGAATCAGAAACCTTGGGGTTAGAGTCCAGCAATATGTAGTTTAACAAGCCCTCCAGGTGATTCTGATACATATTAAAGTGGAGAACTCCTACTATACTAAACATACTTTAGGAATTCCTGTTGCCTTCTTCTAAAGCACTATTTCTTTAATTTTCAGCTTCTCCAATTTGGGAAATACCTGCTATATGAATGCTATTTTACAATCTCTCTTTTCACTCCAGTCATTTGCAAATGACTTGCTTAAACAAGGTATCCCATGGAAGAAAATTCCACTGAATGCACTTATCAGGTAATCATTATGTACTGTACTTATTGAGTAACCTTTTACTTTATTGATTATAGAATAATGGAATTTTAGACACTGAAAAATTGTCTGTGCTGTTATTAGTAGTCTTTAAAATATCATACCATGTCATGTAAAACTTTTGTTTTTTGTTTTACCAGACGCTTTGCACACTTGCTTGTTAAAAAAGATATCTGTAATTCAGAGACCAAAAAAGATTTACTCAAGAAGGTTAAAAATGCCATTTCAGCTACAGCAGAGAGATTCTCTGGTTATATGCAGAATGTGAGTATTGTTTTAAAACGTTTCAGAGTCCTGACACAGTGACTCAGGTCTGTAATCCTAGCACTTTGGGAGGCCTAGGTGGGCAGATCACCTGAGGTCAGGAGTTCGAGACCAGCCTGGTTAACATGGTTTGAAACCCTGTCTCTACTAAAAATAGAAAAATTAGCTGAGCATGGTGGTGGACATCTGTAATCCCAGCGACTTGGGAGGCTGAGGCAGGAGACTTGCCTGAAGCTGGGAGACAGAGGTTGCAGTGAGCCAAGATTGTACCACTGCACTTCAACCTGGGTGACAGAGCAAGACTCAATCTCAGTCAATCAATCAATATTTATAAAAATAAATAAAACAGTGTTTCAGAGATCATGGAAATAGACATGATTTTAGTGTTTCTTGATTTTTATTTTAAAATGAGATTTGTGTTATTTGTGTTCATTATATAATGAAAAACCTGAGGAGAGGCCCGGCGTGGTAGCTCATGCCTGTAATCCCAGTACTTTCAGAGGCCAAGGCAGGTGGATCACCTGCAGTTAGGGGTTCCAGACCAGCCTGACTGATGTGGTGAAACCCCATCTCTACTAAAAATACAAAAAAATTAGTTGGGCATGGTGTCGAATGCCTATAATCCCAGCTACTTGAGGCAGAAGAATCTCTTGAACCTGGGAGGTGGTGGTAGCAGTGAGCCGAGATTGTGCCATTGCACTCCAGCCTGGGTGGCAATAGCAAAAATCCTTCTCAAAAAAGAAAAAAAGAAAAACCTAAGGAGTTGTAGTAAGACTAAAGGTGACTCTTCTGTGTATTATACCATATTTTGATATATAGATTTGATTTGCAAGTGTAAGGATTTGCTGTGTTAGCTGCAAAAAGCTTTTTAAAAAAAAAGCAAAGCGAGGAGTTATTCATTCATGCCAATGCAACTGATATAATTACTAAGAATGTATAATCTGTCATTTATTTTTATTCATAAAATATGCAGCCCCCAAATTCTTATAAGAATAAACCTGACATTGTGCACATATGTCATTGAATTCCAAGGGCTTTCACTGTATAAATTATGTTAATAAGCTATTGTTTTTTGGTTGTTTTGTTTTTTGTTCATTTTCATTTTTTTGAGACAGAATCTTGCTCTGTCACCCAAGCTGGAATATAATGGTGTAATCTCGGCTCACTGCAACCTCTGCCTCCCGGGTTCAAGCGATTCTTCTGCCTCAGCCTCCCAAGGAGCTGGGACTACAGGCACCCATCACCACACCTGGCTAATTTTTGTGTTTTTAGTAGAGATGGGGCTTCATCATGTTGGCCAGACTGGTCTCAAACTCCTGACCTCAAGCGATCCGCCTGCCTTGGCCTCCCAGAGTGCTGGGATTACGGTTGTGAGGCACCAGGCACAGCCTCAATAAGCTGTTATTGTGACAAAAATGTTTTTATCGGATTAAGGATATTGTTGTCTTATTAGGATGCTCATGAATTTTTAAGTCAGTGCTTGGACCAGCTGAAAGAAGATATGGAAAAATTAAATAAAACTTGGAAGACTGAACCTATTTCTGGAGAAGAAAATTCACCAGATATTTCAGCTACCAGAGTATACACTTGCCCTGTTATTACTAATTTGGAGTTTGAGGTTCAGCACTCCATCATTTGTAAAGCGTAAGTAATATCTAAGAAATGATTTTCCCCTTTTAGTTCTTTATGGCAAGTGATTAAAACTTTCCTACGACATACCAAATGCTATAAATTATTTTCTGTTGTTAAGACAGGGTCTCACACTGTCACCCAGGCTCTGGAGTGCAGTGGCACAACCCTAGCTCATTGCAGTTTAGATATCCTGGGATCAAATGATCCTCTGACCTCAGCCTCCCAAGTAGTGAATTTTTATCTCATCTTCATTTCTATGTCATAGGGGAAATATAAACCAACAGATTATACCAAACCTTTTTTTTTTTTTTTTTCAAAATCTTTTTCTTTCTATAGAAATGCTTGGGCTAGACACAGTGGCTCATGCCTATAATCCCAGCACTTTTGGAGGATGAGGTGGGCAGATAGTTTGAGCCCAGGAGTTCAAGACCAGCCTGGGCAACGTGGGAATATACATTTCTACAAAATATACAAAAATTAGCCAGGCACGATGGTGCACACCTATAATCCCAGCTACTTGGAAGGCTGAAGTGGGAGGATTGCTTTAGCCCAGCAAGTTGAGGCTGCATTGAGCCCTGATCACGCCACTGCACTCCAACTTGGGCAACAAAGCAAGATCCTATCTCAAAAAACAAAATAAAACAAAACAAAAATGCTTGTGGAGCGAGAACTGAGGAAAATTTAAATACTTTATTGTATACTTTAGTATTGACTAAACACTTAATTTTGATCTATAGTTTTTTTGTTTTTTTCATTGCTGTGTAGAATATTGAGTTGTTTGGGAATACTTTTTTTCACTGAAAAAAAATATCTTATTGCTTGTTTGGTTAAACCACAAATTATTTTTACTAAAATTTTTTTTTTTAATAAAATAGATCAAAATTTAAATTATTTTTATCTTTTGCAATGTTTTTCAACCATATTTACAGTAATTATCTAGACTTACTTACTACATTAAATTAATTTCTGTGCTTAACATCAGGACATCTATACCCTGCACATCACTTTAAAATATTTTGCTTTGACTAATCTTCCAGTCATCTATAGTACATTTCTGAATAGATTTTTTTCAGAGAAAATGTAATTCTTTACAGTATCTATATGAGATAATTATTTCTATGGCTTTCACATATGACTTAATACAGAATTATTGAGTCACACATAGACTTTACCCATCAATGTATTATGTATACTGTCCTATCATATCCTTTTACTCTGTGCCACTCTAAGAAACTTGACTTTGTGGGAACTTTTTTCTTTTTCTTCCTGAAAATCTGTGGTATTCTTTATTTTTGAAATTCAGTTTCACTAGTTTACATCTAGTTATTAACACTTTTGTTACTTTTTCCTTAATATGGTAGAGCCTTTTCATCTGAAGGTTTGGGATTTTCTCCATCTCCATAAGACTATTCTCTAAATACTGCTTCTCTTCCATTTTGGAATTTTCTTCAGAAATACTCAGAATCCACATTGGTTCTCCAATTTTCTGTCCTCCATATCTGTTTTTCTCAGGCTACTCAAAATGATAATGTTCACTGACATCTTTTTCAGCTATAATATTCTAGCATTTTTAACCAGAATTTTAATAAAGACAGTTGTGCATCAGTAGTCTGTGATATTGCTTGCCTTCATTCAAGACTTCATCAGTGTTTTTACCCCTAATGAATAAATGATTTTCTAAAGAAAATATTCGGATCTTGCAAATATGGTTCAGCTTATAAAAGCTGGAGAGTCCAACAGCAGTCAGTAATATGAGAGCCATTTACTCCTTCCTTCTTATGCACCTTCCAGACAAAATTTGTGCAAGTCAAAGTGAGGGGCAAAGTTTTCAGTTATTATTGAATTGTGGGAGTACCATTCAAATTTTTTAATAGAAAATTTAAGTTGCCTCTGTTGAAAATGACCACAGGCAATCCATCAGCTCTCTCAGTCAGGTGTGGGGAGATGGGCGGTGGGATCATTCATGGAACGCAGAAGAAAGCAGGCCATATCAGGCCGGCTGCAGTGGCTCATGCCTGTAATTCCAGCACTTTGGGAGGCTGAGGTGGGTGGATCACCTGAGGTCAGAAGTTTGAGACCACCCTGGCCAACATGGTGAAACTCCATCTCCACTAAAAATACAAAAATTAGCCAGGTGTGCTGGTGTGTGCCTGTAGTCCCAGCTACTAGGGAGGTTGAGGCAGGAGAATTGTTTTAACCTGAGAGGTGGCAGCTGCAATAAGCCAAGATCACACCATTGTACTCTAGCCTGGGTGACAGAGCAAGACCCCATCTCAAAAAAAAAAAAAAAAATGAAAAGAAAGAAAACCATATCAGAGCAATGGCTTCTGCACTGTGCCAGTGGCGTTAGGCACTAATTGTATAGCACCCAAATGTTGAATGTGCAGTTGAGGTATGTGCATCTGTGCAGTGAGTGCCTTGGGTCATAGGATATAGACAGACCAGGTGGCTAGACTGGACAGGATATGCCAGCTAGGGGAGGGTAGTGTTCTGTTGCTTCATTAGTAATTTTCTTTAGGACACTTCTCTAAACACAAAGTCATTCTGGCTGAAGGAAGATTCCACAAACTTTACATTTTGGATTGTAATTTTGTGTGTTTATCCTCTGCCCCATCTTGCTGTAGGTTTGTTTGGTCAGTTTGTCAAATGTACTTGTTTTTTAAAACTACTACAATTTAAGCTGACTGCTTTTTAATTATTATAAGACAAGTCAATATATTAATAATATATTATTGAATATGGGATTTTTTTTTTTTTTTTTTTTTTTGAGACAGAGTGTTCTCTGTCGCCCAGGCTGGGATGCAGTGGCACAGTCATAGCTTACTGTAGCCTCCAAACTCCTGAACTTAAGCAGTCCTTCCCACCTCAGCATCCTGAGTAGCTAGGACTATGGGCACACGCCACCATGCCCAGCTAATTTTTAATTTTTTTCTGGACGTGGGCTCTCCCTGTTGTCCAGGTTGGTCTTGAATTCCTGGCCTCAAGCAACCCTCCCACCTTAGCCTTCCAAATTACTGGGGTTTACAGGCATAAGCCACTATGCCCAACTTTGTATTTCTTTTTCTCAAACCTGACAACTCATATGTCTGCAAGTCCTTTCAGCTCTACCTTGAAAATACATCCAGAATCTGACCTCTTTTTACCACTTTGATTGCCACTACCCTACACCAAGCCACTATCATCTCGTTTGAATTGTTGCATCATCTTAAATTAATCACCGTGTTTCTGCAGTCTATTTAAATATAAAAGCCAAAGTGATCCATTTAAAATGGAAGTTAGTTCATGTCAGCCTTCTGCTTAATAAAATTAAAAAGCTGACCGGGCACGGTGGCTCACGCCTGTAATCCTAGCACTTTGGGAGGCCCAGGTGGGTGGATCACCTGAGGTCAGGAGTTCAAAACCAGGCTGACCATCATGGTGAAACCCCATCTTTTTGTAAAATAATTTTATTTAAAAAAAAAAAGAAGAAAAAGAATTTTTTTTAACAAAAAAAGCTATGACTTGTATAACCTCATGTAATCTGCCTCTCAGCACTCCTACCCCCATCTCTGTAAACTCTGTGACTTTGTCTTCTGTCACACGTTTCCCTTGCTCATTCTATTTTAACCAAATTAGCTTCCTTGCTTTTGTTCAAAAATGCCAGGATCATGGTGCCTTAGAGCCTTTGCACTTAACCATTTCCTCTGTTTTGAATTCTCTTTCCCAATATTCTCTTATTTTTATTTAATTACTGATTTATTTTTGAGACAGGGTCTTGCTTTGTCACCCAGGCTTGAGTACAGTGGCTCAATCACAGCCCACTGCAGCCTCAACGTCCCAGGCTCAAGCAATTCTCCTGCCTCAGCCTCCTGAGTAACTGGGACTACAGGTGCACACCACTATGCCCAGCTCATTTTTTAAATTTTTTTTGTAGAGGTGCAGTTTTCCAGTGTTCCCCAGGCTGGTCTCAAACTTGTGAGTTCAAGCTAACTTCCCACCTCAGCCTCCCAAAATGCTGAAATTAAAGGCCCCCACACCTGGCCCCCATCTTCTCATTTAGTTAGTGTCCTCGTTTCTCCAGATCTTTACATAAAGGCCATTTGCTCAGTGATGTGTTTTCTTGCCACCCTCTCAGATATTTTGTTCACATCTTTTATTTCCCTCTTCCCTACTATGTTTTTCCATCTTACGTGTATCACTGTCTAATATACTATGTTTTACTAGTGTCAGTTTTATTGTCTCTCTCTCCCAATGTAATGATGGCTTCATGAGAGGAGGTATTTTTGCCTTGGTTTATTTACTACTGTCACTCCAAGGTCTAGAATATTTTCTGGCATGGAGGAGGCTGTATTGGGTTTTCAGTGCTGTGTAACAAATTGCTTCAAACATATTAGCTTAAAACAAAACCCATTTATTAATTCATCCCAGCTCTGTAGGTCAGAAATCTGAGCACAGTATGACTGAGTTCTCTGCTCAGAGTATTACAAGGCTGAAATAAAGGCATTACTTCCCATGTTCTCATCTGGAGCCCAGGTTCCTCTTCTGTCTCATTAAGGTCATGGGTAGAATTCAGATCCTGTGGTTATAGCACTGAGGTCCTCATTTTCTTGCTAGCTGTCCACCAGAACCACTCATTTCCTAAAGGCTGCCTATAGATCATTGTCCCATGGCCCCTTCATAGGCAGTTCACAATAGTGCTGTTTGCTTTTTTCCAGGCTAGCCGGAAATATACATCTTTCTGACTTCAGACTTCTTCCCTTTCTGTCTTCTAGACCCAGATTTAAAGGGCTCATATGGGCCGAGCATGGTGGCTCATGCCTGTAGGCCCAGCATGTTGGGAGACTGAGGCAAGAGAATTGCTTGAATCTAGGTGTTCGAGACCAGCCCTGACAATATAGTGAGACCCTCTTCTCTACAAAAAGTTTAAAAATTAGCTAGACCTGGTGGTGCACACCTGTAGTCCCAGCTATTAGAGAGGCTGAAGTAGGAGGATTGCTTGAGCCTGGGAGGTCAAAGGTGCAGTGAGCTGTGGTCATGCCACTGCTCTCCAGCCTGGGCAACAAAGTAAGAGCCTGTCTCAAAAAGAAACAAGCAAAAAGCCTCACATGATTGGATCTGACCCATTCAGATAATCTTTTTGATTCATTCAAAGTTAAGATTAGTAACCTTAATTATATCTGCAAAATTCCTTTGGGCCAGGTAAAGTAACATTGTCATAGGTGTGGTAGCTCATCATTATCACAGGTTGGTTCCATCCACACTCAAAGGGGACAGAATTATACAGAGTTGAGGGTCATGTTAGAATTCTGCCTGTCAGAGAGGCACTCAGTAAATGTTTGCTGAATGAAAAACAAATATACTCGTGTTTTTCAGTCTAGCTATAACAGTAGGGAATTAGGGTAGAAATATAAATACTACTTAAAGTACTGATAAGACAAAAATGAAAAATAGCTAAAACTAAAAAGAAATTTGCTTCTAGGTAAATTGAATATGGTATTTTAATCTCTCAGCTCACTTTTAAAATTCTATAAAAAATATATTTGATAACAAAATCATTCTGCTGCCTATCAGAAGTAGCCACACATGCACATAAAAAACATGTAGAATTTTTAAAGCAGCGTTACCTATCTAGCCAACAACTGGAAACAACCTAAATGCCCATCAATACTAACATGGGTAATGGTAGAATATTCATACAGATTAATGCTATACAACAGCGAAAAATGCAGTAGAGTCATGCACAGCAGGCATGGTTCAATATTACAGTCATGCTAAAAGAAAACATTGCATAATCCCATTATAAAAGGTTCCAAAGCAGGCAAAACTTATCTATAGTGTTGGAAGTCAGAATAATAGTTATCTTTTGGGAGACGGAAGGAGGGTAGTCATTGGAAAAGGATATATATGAGGGGGCTTCTAGGTAGTTGATCGTGCTCTGTTTCTTTTTTTTTTGAGGCAGAGTCTTGCTTTGTAACTCAGAATGGAGTGCAGTGGAACCATGTCAGCTCACTGCCCCAGGTTCAAGTGATTCTCTCCTGCCTCAGCCTACCAAGTAGCTGGAATTACAGGTGCCTACCACCATGCCCGGCTAATTTTTGTATTTTTTGTAGAGACAGGGTTTCGCCATGTTGGCCAGGCTGGTCTTGAACTCCTGACCTCAGGCGGGCGATCTGCCCACCTTGCTCCCAAAGTGCTGGGATTACATGCTCAAGCCACCACACCTGGCCCTGTTTCTTGATTTGAGTGGTAATGAGTGTGTTAACTGATAATTCATAAAGCCATATACCTGCCACAGGTTCACTTTTCTTTATTATGTTATACTTTAATTTTTTAAAGTTTGGGGGTTGCTTATGTAAAGTTTAAAAATTTAAGAAAGTACTTAAATACTTGCAATTGCAGTTTTATCTGTATTAATTTAATAAGCATGAAAACGTCTTAAATGTAAGTTCTTATGCCTGGTGATAGGATGTCAGTACCATAAGTTCCATGAAAGAACAGTGTTTCTCAGGCATATTTGTATTTCTTGTGTATTGCTCTAAATGCTTACATGTCTCCTTTTCTTCTTACAGATGTGGAGAGATTATCCCCAAAAGAGAACAGTTTAATGACCTCTCTATTGACCTTCCTCGTAGGAGAAAACCACTCCCTCCTCGTTCAATTCAAGATTCTCTTGATCTTTTCTTTAGGGTAGTATCTTTTTTATTTTCACATAACTAAATTTTATATCATTGGTAGTTGTATTTGAAGTTGGTTTCTTCAAGGCAGTGTTTCTTTTTTTTTTTAGGAGACAGGGTCTCACTTTGTCACCCTGACTATAGTGCAGTGACACGATCTCGGCTCACTGCAAGTTCTGTCCCCAGGTTCAAGTGATCCTCTCACCTCAACCTCCCCAAGTAGCTGGGACTACAGGCGCCATGCCACCATGGCTGGACAATTTCTGTATTTTTTTGGTAGAGACGGGGTTTTTTACCATGTTGGCCAGGCTGATCTCAAACTCCTGGCCTAAAGTGATTCATCCACCTTGGCCTTCCAAAATGCTCAAATTACAGGCATGAGCCACCACGCCTGGCCTTGGCAGAGTTTCAACTGAATTATTTGTGGGGAAAACAAGTGAGACTTTTTACAAATAATTATTTTTAAAAGCTTGATAAATCTAATTATAACTCATCAAAAAAGAAAATTAATTGCTAAGATTATAAATTTAACTCAATAGCAAGCATTTACACAACCTTAGAAGTAGTTTGCTATTTGTGAACAAATATTAAAGTATGTGAAGTAACATATGCTAAAATTTGGTAACATGAAATTAAAACAGTAGATATTATGTAAGTTAGTATCCTAAGATCTGCAGAATGAGAAAATACTCTTTGCTTTTTCTTAGGTTGAATATACCCTATTAGAAACAGGATGGAAGAATCATGTTTATTTAAAACTGTAGATACATATTTGTGTCTATGATACACCATTACAAATACTGTTGAAGTTTCTGGGGTGTAATCAGACTGTTGTTATAGTATTCCTGATAACTGGTGGAAATTTGCAAGAATCCCCCTTAATCTATCTAGTAGTAGTCCTTGTTTTGTTGTAGTAAATTGACAGGAGGGCCCAGGGAGGCCGATCACCTGAGGTCAGAAGTTTGATACCTGCCTGACCAACATGGAGAAACCTCACTTCTACTAAAAATGCAAAAATTAGCCAGGCATGGTGGCACATGCCTGTAGTCCCAGATACTCAGGAAACTGAGGCACGAGAATCTCTTGAACCCTCGAGACGGAGGTTGCAGTGAGTTGAGATCATGCCACTCCCCCAGCCTGGGCGGCAGAGTGAGGCTCTGTCTCAAAAAAAAAAAAAAATCTGATTTTTAAATGATGAATATTGAGCTTCAAAAGATAAATACTCTGCTTTACTTTTAGTCATTTTTAAACGATACCTGTTATTATCAATAGACTTTGAAGATTTTCCTATGTATTTTTACCCCCATATTTTAAGGATTTCTTGTTTCAGTGTTGTCTAGGTGATGGTATTCACCCCAAACTTTTGTCCTTTTAAAGCGGTTGTTCTTAGTGGGCTGTCACCAGAAGATTGAGTTCCATTATGCAAAAGGGGTAGTGTTACACCTAACAGTCCAGAAATTCTACCTAATCTGAAGGTGATCTTATCTCTGCTATCGCTAAATGTTAAAATCTGGATATACTCTTGGTGGTGATTCATATGTGTCCATGGAGAAAAGGATGAGAATCTTCTACTTTAGAGTCTAGTTAGTGTCATAAATTTAGATATTTCCTTGGTAGAAAAGGAAATTAGGAGTTCTGAAACAGGGCATGATATTATATTTTGAGGATTAGGTCTTAATTTGGTAAGGCTCATAGCTCTAGACACAGAATTTTAAAAAGTGGTTCAGCTATCATTACACTAATGGAACTAATAAGACTAAAGCAGATTTTTTTCATTTATGAGATTAATGCTGATTCAACTTCATGCTTTATTTTTCCCTCTTTTCATAGGCTGAAGAACTGGAATATTCTTGTGAGAAGTGTGGTGGGAAGTGTGCTCTTGTCAGGCACAAATTTAACAGGCTTCCTAGGTAAATTCTTTTTTTTTTATTTTTTGAGACGAAGTCTTACTCTGTCGCCCAAGCTGGAGTGGGAGATGTTGGCTCACTGCAACTTTGCCTCCCAGGTTCAAGCAATTCTCCTGCCTCAGCCTCCCAAGTAGCTGGGACTACAGGAATGTGCCACCATGCCCAGCTAATTCTTTGGTGTATTTTTAGTAAGAAACAGGGTTTCAGCATGTTGGCCAGGCTGGTGAAACTCCTGGCCTTGTGATCCACCCTCCTTGGCCTCCCAAAATGTTGGGATTACAGGCGTGAGCCACTATGCCCCACTCAATTTTTCTTTTTAAAGTTCATACAGATATTACTGAGTAAATGAAGGTTACCAGAATGAATTAGTAGAGAGGGTCAGGAAAGCTGAAATGTGCAGAGTGTAGAGGGTGGAAAGCTAGAATTCTGCATAAGAAAGGTGGCCAGTTGGGATAAGCTCACGCCTGTAATCCTAGCACTTTGGGAGGATCACTTAAGTTCAGGAGTTCAAGACCAGCCTGGTAACATAGGGAAACCCCATCTCTACAAAAGAAAGAAATAAATATTAAAAGAAAGGAAGGAAGGAAAAGGGTTTGGAATATTGAAGACAAAAAGAGTCTTGAGAGTCCCAAGAAAATGGCAGTAGAGGATACAACTGGTGAGACTTTGGAATAATTAAAAGAACTAGCTAGTCAATTTTTAATTCAGTAATGTGTAATATTTAGTTATAATTTGTTGTCCTGTGTTGTGCTGTAGTCTTTCTCTGTTATCCCAAACTTTCAGTAAAAACCTGCTATAGACACATACATACATGTACATAAAATAAAATAGGGAGTAATTTTTTACAGTTTGTACATACTTTCATTTGAAAGATCTTATAAATTAGTAAATTTCCTGTGACGATAAGATAAATTTTCTGATTTAGGAATGAAATTAACTTACATTGTATCAGCTCTGTATAAAAAAAACCAAACTAGTTACAAAAAATTATAATATGGTTACAGGACAGCTTTTAGTTCTTTCTAAGAATAGATTGCAACCACCAGGTTATTATTAACATTAAGTATTTATGTAGCACTTTGCCTACAGAGTGCTTTACTTTCTTTTATTAGCTTCAATATTTTGTCAGTAAGTGTGGAATTTCTGGAACCTAGCCCCTAGAGACTCGTACTTTTACATTTCATAATCTCCTTTCTAGAAAATGGGAGTCGTCTTTTTTTTTTTTTAATAATTTTTAAATTTTCCTCAGTGCTCGGGAGATAAGGGAGTTGGTTTTATTTATTTTAATTTTATTTTATTTTTTGAAACAGAGTCTTGCTTTGTCCCCCAGGCTAGAGCGTAGTGGTGCAATCTCAGTTTACTGCAACCTCTGCCTCCCAGGTTCAAGCAATTCTCCTGCCTCAGCCTCCCGAGTAGATGGGATTACAGGTGTGTGCCATCACACCTGGCTCATTTTTATATATTTAGTAGAGATGGGGTTTCACCATGTTGGCCAGGTCAGCCTCGAACTCCTGACCTCAGGTGATCCGCCCACCTCCGCCTCTCAGAATGTTGGGATTACAGGTGTCAGCCACTATGCCTGATCAAAGAAGTTGGTTTTAAAGAATGACTTTATAAAGGCTAGGCATGGTGGTCTACACCTGTAATCTCAACAATTTGGGAAGCCAAGGTGGAAGGATTGCTTGAGACAAGGAGTTCAGGACCAGCATGGGCAACATGGGGAGAACTCCATCTCTACAAAAAATGTTGTGGGTGTTCCCCCACCACCACCCCCGGACAGAGTCTCATTCTTTTGCTCAGTGGAGTGCAGTGGCGTGATCTTGGCTCACTGCAACCTCCGCCTCCTGGGTTCTTGGCACATGCCTGTGGTCCCAGCAGTCCCAGTGCTCCTAACTTCTAGGGAAGTAAGGCGGGAGGATTGCTTGAACTCAGGAGGTTGAGGTTACATGAGCCATATTCATGCCACAGCACTCCAGCGAGAGCAAGAGCTTGTCTTAAAAAAAAAGGAGGAGCCAAAAAAAAAAAAAAAAAGGCGGAGGGGAGCCACGGTGGCTCAGGCCAATTGTCCTGGCACATGAGGAGGCATTTGAGGCCAGCCTGGGCAAGGCATATCCATTAAAAAACAACAGCAACAAAGAGACTTTATAAATCATAGCGGTAATATTATAATGACTTAAGAAACTTATGTTTTTGACTTTAGAGACTTTGTTCTTTACAATTTATGAGTGGTTTGAGGCCAGGAAGGTGGGAGGAGGAATCTTAAGGCATAGAATTGGTTGTTACTAGCTGTCACTAAGGAAACCATGTACAATTAAAAATACTAGTTTTTACCTCACATGCTGGATTTCTCTTCTCTTTCTCATTCTCTTGCTGTTTGATTTTTCAAGTGGGGGAAAAAATGCTAAGGGGAATTTTTCTCTCTTGTTTTTCTTTCTTTTTTTTTTTCTGGTAGTTCATTTGTGTTAAAGGTTAATTTATTCTAGTCTTATGTGCTAGAAGCCTCTGTTTGTTAAATCCTAATTAGGAAAGGAGAGATCCAAGATGGCCGATTAGCAACAGCTCAGGAATGTAGCTCCCAGTGAAAGCGCAGAGAACGAGTGGATGCCGCACTTTCCGACGAATTTTTGTTGCCCACAGACCGGGAGATTACCGGCAGAGGAGCCACACGGGTCGCCAGCGCGACTCTTTTGGCCGGCATGGCTGTTTTGCCAGCGCCCCAGCGCGGCGCTTCCCGGTGCGGAGCATACGGGACGGACGTGCTCGGCTGGTCCCATCCCCACAAGGAAAACAGCAAT